>JBBDGP010003288.1:0-84217 GCA_037952835.1 Lithobates septentrionalis | reverse complement strand
TTGCCTGGTTAGATCCAAATTAAATGGATTGTATAAATACATCACAACTTTTTGAGATGGGAACGAGGCAGGGGCGGACTGACCATTGAGCCACTCGGGCAGTGCCCGAGGGCCCTGAGCCACTAGGGGGCCCCATCAGGGTTGCCAGCCTCAGTAAAACCAGGGACAGTATGTAAAAATCTGTGTTTTTTTTACATCTGTCTCTGAAATGTCCCTTACCGACATCCTTTTGGTCTAAAAATCCCACGATTATAGCTGCCCCACCTCTCCAGTACCTTCTCAGCCATCAGAAACATGTCTGTGTATACTGTGTGTACATGTATGTGTATACTGTTTGATTGTATACTGTGTGTGTGTATACTGTGTGGCCCCATAATCTCTGATTGCCTGGGGGCCCCATAATCTCCTATTGCCCGGGGGCCCCATGAGTTGTCAGTCCGCCCCTGGAACAAGGGACACCAAGTATGTAGACATGGGACACTTAAAGGAGAATTATACGGGGAAAAAAATTATAAGTCAAACCCGCAAGTGCTTTTTTTTACCACTACTATTCCTTTCTACTGGCTTTTGAAATTTACTAATGCAGCAATTTAGAAATTGGATGAAAGGTTTAGCACTGGGAAACACTTTTTGAAAGATAAAAAAATGCTTTTTTTATACAACTGTATAGATCAGACCAAAATGAGGGGGACAGAAGGACTTTGTTCCAAATCATGGACAGTTGAGAGCTATGTGTATAGGTTGGCCCTTGCATTACGTGCCAACTGTCTTGGATTGGCCTTGTGTCCTGGGCCATGTCCTGGGATCACATCAACCTCATTCAGGTCACTGCACTTGTATAGTAACTCGGAAAGGCACTTTTGCAGGGATCTAGGCTACAAGTAAGCAGCCCTCACATATCTAGATGAGGGATCTGGGTGGGACCAAACCTTAAAGTGTGCTTGATGGGCTGCCCCTACGTGGTTAGAAGAGGGTTCTAGGTGGGAACAACCCATAAAGTGGGCTTGATTAACGTCTGCTCACCTGCAAAGTAGGTGAATGAAATGAAGACCACATGTGGATGAAATGCTAATTGTGAGAGAAGAGGCCAACATTAGGAGCTAATTTTACTTATTTATTTTAGGTACTTCTATAGCTCCGTCAATTTATGCAGCAATTTACGAATATATACTGTACATTCACACTAGCCCCTGCCCTCAAGGAGCTTACGATCTAAGGCCCCTAACTCACATTTATACATACACAAACTAGGGCCAATTTAGACATGAGCAAATTAACCTACCAACATGTCTTTGAAGTGTGGGAAGAAACCCACACAGGGAGAGCATGCAAACTCCAGGCAGGTAGTACCATAGTTGGGATTCGAACCAACGACCCAAGTGCTGCTAGTTGAAAGTGCTGACAACTTAGCCATTGTACTGCCTATCACCATTCTTGATACCTTGCTGGATCTCGACTGGCAATATCAGTTTTTTATGTGGCTTATTTCTAGACCAGTGTTTCTCAACTCCAGTCCTCAAGGCGCACCAACAGGTCATGTTTTCAGGCTATCCATTATTTTGCACAGGTGATTTGATCAGTTTCACTGCCTTAGTAATTACCACAGCCGTTTCATCTGAGGGAAATCCTGAAAACATGACCTTTTGGGGCGCCTTGAGGACTGGAGTTGAGAAACACCGTTCTAGACTGTCGAATGTATGGCCTGTGTTGTAGAAGATAGCAAAGAAAAGGAGCGCCCGGAATTCGATAAAGGTAAGTACATTGGTATTTTATTTCGGGCAGTAAAAAATGCCAAATAAGTTCCTTAGTACCCCGAAACACGTTGGCCTTTTTTACTGCTGAAATAAAATACCAATGTACTTACCTTTATCAAATTCCGGGCGCTCCTTTACTTTCTTATCTTCTACAGCAAACGCGGAGTCGACCTCAAGGCCCTACACCGAGGTAGCAGCCCAAGTCCATATAGGGTTCACCACCACCTTTTTCCTAAACTAGACACGGACATCTAGAAACCAAGTCTTTCCATCTGCCTACACACTACCAACCTACAACACTGACTGATCGAGTCAGTCCAGCCCGATCTGCACCCACTCTTTTAGAATGTATGGCCTGTATTTCACATGATTTGCATATTTCACATACCATATGAGTCAGGTAAGGTGAGCAAGGGTGTGGTTGAGGCGAGCTAGAGACTCCCTCCTTAGGTGTGACCCAGAGACATATCCTTGCACCGAGCAGTCAGCCAATCAGGAGCCCACACCTTCCAGGTGACCAATCAGTAGAAAGCACAGAGGTCGCGTTGAGTAGTGGGTACTGCGCTGCCATTTTCATCCCCTTCTTCTTGACCTTCACCATCCATCCCCCACCATCTGAAATATCCAGCTTAGCCATTTCAAACAGTTCCTATAGCCATACTGACAAGGAACATGCTGACAGGAGGAGAAAGCAGAGGTGACCTCTTCAGTCTATTGCTGCTAATCCTCTATCCAGCCACAGGCTAGGGGCGGGGAGGTGACCAAGCTCTGCGGCTGTAACTGCAGTAGAAAAAATTCAGGTCACCAACCTGGCTGTAATGTCCAAATCTCAACACTGGATGGACAGAAGTACAAATCCTTTGGTTTGGTAGGTAGAACACCCTCCGTATATGTATACCATCTGTGTATTTAGCTGTTTGCCTGGATTTCAGCTTTTGCTTGTTACCTAGTTCTCGATCAATCTTATTAAATACTGTTTTTGATATGCAAAGCTCCTGATAAAGTTTGGTGGCCCTTTAATACCAAATCCACATGGAGGATTAAACCGTAGACTTATCTGAGGTGCCTAATAAAATTCCCCACTTCATTTTAATTTCATGCGACTCTAACTAATGACTTATTTATCACAAAAGTGCCATTCTCCGAGGACTTAGCAGCCCATAAAACATTCATGTCCGGGATGGGCCAATGTCACAAAGAGAAATGGTTGTAATGTCTGCCGATCGTATCCCGCAGGACCCCTCAGAGACCGGCTCGTCGCATATTGTAATATATTGTAGCATACACATGGAAAAGCGAATACGTAATCAGTGAATAATCGGGCTGACAGACCCTTTTATTCTAATGTAGTATTACGCCCTGGACTGGCGGTGACCCAGTTACCGTTATAAAGATGGTTCTAGATACGTTTATGGAGTCGTTTTCCGACGCCGTTCCTGACTTTATCGAGTCTTTTGCTTTGCCGCATCATCTGTATTCTGTTTGTATTTTCTGATGTGGACTTTTCTTTTTTTAAAAAGGTCACTTGTAGTAAGAGAAAAAAATTAAGTTATGTAATTATGACCCTATAGAAAACTAATCACAGCTGAACATAAGGGCGAACCCACACTAAACACACATTTAGTGCAGTACCGTATGTAGATGGATTCGGTGACACAATGAAGTCACTGCAAAGATGTATGAGCTCTTTCTGGCTCAATGAGTCCCATTATATACAAGGTCAACAACGCCTCAAGAGTGGACGTGGTGACGTCATCACAAAGATGCATGTGCTCTCATTGACTCATTGAGTCCCATCACATACAACGCCGACAACGCCTCAGTGGTGGACGTGGTGAGGTTACCGCAAAGATTTATGGGCTCTCGCTGACTCAATGAGTCCCACCACATACAGCCCTGACAATGTCTCAAGGGTGGGCGTGGTGATGTCACCGCAAAAATTTATGGACTGTCACTAACTCAGTGAGTCCCACCACATACAATGCTGACAACTCCTCAGAGGTCGATGTGGTGGCATCACTATAAAGATATGCGGGCTCCCACTAACTCATTGAGTCCCATCACATACAACGCAACACCTCAAGGGTGGACGTGGTGACGTCACTGCAAAGAAGGTCGATGTGGTGACATGATGATAAAGATATATGGTCTCCCACTAACTCATTGAGTCCCATCACATACAATCCCGACAACACCTCAAGGGTGGACGTGGTGACGTCACCGCAAAGATGTATTGGCTCCCACTAACTCAGTGAGTCCCATTACATATAATGCCTTCAACTCCTCAAAGGTCGATGTGGTGACATGACAATAAAGATATATGGTCTCCCACTAACTCATTGAATCCCATTACATACAGTGCTGACAACTCCTCAAGGGTGGATGTTGTGACATCACCGCAAAGATGTATGGGCTTGCACCGACTTAATAAGTCCCATCACATACAGTGCCGACAATGTCTCAGGGGTGGACGTGGTGACGTCACCTACAAAGATGTTTGGGCTCTCACTGACTCAATTTGTCCCATCACATACAGTGCTGACAGTACCTCAAGGGTGGATGTAACATCACTGCAAAGATGTATGACTTCTCACTCACTCAATGAGTCCCATCACATACAGTGCTGACAGCACCTCAAGGGTGGACGTGGTGACGTCATTACAAAGATGTAGGGACTCTCATTGACCCAATGAGTCCCATCCCATACAGTGCTGACAACGCCTCAAGGGTGGACGTGGTGATGCTATTACAAAGATGTATGGGCTCTCACTGACTCAATGAGTCCCATCCCATACAATGCTGACAACGCCTCAAGGGTGGACGTGGTGACGTCACCGCAAAGATGTATGGGCTCTCACTGACTCAATTAGTCTCATCACATACAGTGCTGAAAACGCCTCAAGGGTGGACGTAGTGATATCACCCTAAAGATGTATGGACTCCCACTAAAGAGTCCCATCACATACTGTGCCAACAAAACCTCAAGGGTGGATGTAGTAACATCACTGCAAAGATGTATTGCCTTTCACTGACTCAATCAGTCCCATCACATACTGTGCCGACAATGCCTCACGGGTGGACGTGGTGACATCATTACAAAGATGTATGGGCTCTCACTGACCCAATGAGTCCCATCCCATACAGTGCTGACAAGGCCTCAAGGAGGGACGTTGTGATGTGATGACATGTCCACAAAGATGAACGGGCCCTCTGTCCCAGTCATGTTGAGTTTGGGGAGGTGGGATTTGGACAAAGGGTCACGGACTTCTTTTCTGAGTTTCTCACGCATAGGACTGCCTATTGAAATTAATGGGCTGCCCTACACACAATGTGTAGGAATTTACAGAAATCGCACAAAAACATGCCATTGTACCTGTAGGTGTGAACCTAGCCTATATTAACTTAAAATTGAATTTCTGGTTTTAAAAACAAGAGAATTACGCACAGTGAATAATGCGGTGTGGTTTATACTTTGGTGAACTGACCCTCGAGGTTTTCCTCTCTCACACGGATCTTGTTGATATTTCTTCTCTCCAGAGTCGTGTCTTCCCTGAACCACTTGTCTTAAAATGGTAAAGTCTAATTTCGGCGCGTCCCCCTAGACAGCTCTCTCTCTGATCCCTCACACACAGATCGCTATCGTCTGATGATGGGGAGAAGGGCTATATCAGGAGGGAAAGGTGTAGGGTTTCCCTTTCACTGCATCTCTGGGATTCCTAAGACATTGCTTCACCCCAAAGTGAACCTGTCATCGGATGTATTTTTGTTTTAAGAGCATGCATGCTGAATTATGTGTCAATGTAAAACTTCCAGGTATTTATTTACCGTATTTTTTCCCAGGGGGTATTTATTACTGTCACTGAGATCGCAGTACTCCCCCCGCCGACAATGCCTTAATTTGCGTTTCTCTCCAGAAGGACAGCACCATTCCCATTCAAGCATTATCCAGGGTCACCAGAGATGACGCAATCATGTAAATTTTGGTGCCAATGCAATTTGCTAGCTGTGTTCACAAATGTCTGACAAACATAAGTCCCCGTTACTTGCTACAAAGTTACAATCTTACAGGGAGAAATTAGGTGTGATGGGCGAAACCCACATATTTAGAGATGGGGTCTGGGCAAGGTCAACCCATAAAGTGGCCCATGATCAGCGGACGAAATGAGGAACGGGCAGTGTTAACAATGTCCCAGGATCCAGGACCATAGTTGGTAGGTATGGTCCTATAGAAAATGGACTTTGCATTCAGGGCTCACTTAGATGGCTCTGTCTTGCCGTATGCGTTTAATGTAATTACTGATGAACCGAACTGCCCTGGGTTTGGTTCGGCAGGGGTTCGGCGAACTTCGAAGAAGTTTGGATGCTGAACCCGAACTCCATTGAAATGAATAAGAGCTGAATCTATCAAATGAAAATAGGCAAAGGGGTATCAAAAAAATAGAGGCTGCCCCCTTCTGAACCATACCAGGCCACATGTCAATAACATACAAAGAGGGGGGTGTCTTGCAGGCGGGACCCAAAGCAGCTTGTCCCCATGTTGATGAGGTCAAGGGCCTGTTTCCCACAACCCTGGCCCCGTGGTTCTGGGGGTCTGGGGGGCTTATGAGAATTTGGAAATCCCCATAAATTTTAAGTCCTCCCATGTGAATGAGTATGGGGTATGTACGTTCGGACCGAACACTGAGCTCATTCCTAATCTATATGTACTTCTGATGCATTTTTTCCAGTCATTGTCTTGTTATTTTTCCTGCGGAGGCCACAGACACTTGTAGCTTGCAGCACGCTGCATTTTACACGACGCAACCCGCCAACTGCAAGTCATGATTTTTATATTGTCCGTACATTCTGCCTGAGCTATGAACTGCAGAAAAAAACACATATAGGCTGCGTGACTGCAACCTTTGTCTTCATGTATTGTCCCGATCGGCTGCAGTCTACTATTCATTCTCCTATTCGGTCCCATTGTCCCTCTTTTTGCTCCGGTGGTGGATGCCGGGTACGCTGTGCGTTTCATTTTTGTCTGGTCAGCGGCCATGTGGCGGTTTATCCACCGAGCGTACTGCGAATTACCTCCAATACCAGCAGTCAATTCACTTTCTAAGCGCGGACGCCATAAATTTGCCTGTGTAAAGTCCTTGAAGGATTCTGCATCCTAAATAAAAAAAAAAAAAATAGATCAGGGATGAGGGGCCGGCATTCCGCAGACACTGGGAATGGTGTGCTATATACCTGCATATAACTGGATATGTACGCTATAGTGTATAGGATATACAGTATCTCACAAAAGTGAGTACACCCCTCCCATTTTTGTAAATGTTTTATTATATCTTTTCATGTGACAACACTGAAGAAATGACACTTTGCTACAATGTAAAGTAGTGAGTTTACAGCTTGTATAACAGTGTAAATTTGCTGTCCCCTCAAAATAACTCAACACACAGCCATTAATGTCTAAATTAGCCATTCTCGGGTGTGAATGGGAGGCAGGCGTGTCAAATTTGGTGTTATCGCTCTCACTCTCTCATACTGGTCACTGGAAGTTCAACATGGCACCTCATGGCAAAGAACTCTCTGAGGATCTGAAAAAAAGAATTGTTACTCTCCATAAAGATGGCCTAGGCTATAAGAAGATTGCCAAGACCCTGAAAGTGAGCTGCAGCACGGTGGCCAAGACCATACAGCGGTTTAACAGGACAGGTTCCACTCAGAACAGGCCTCGCCATGGTCGACCAAAGAAGTTGAGTGCACGTGCTCAGCGTCATATCCAGAGGTTGTCTTTGGGAAATAGACGTATGAGTGCTGCCAGCATTGCTGCAGAGGTTGAAGGGGTGGGGGGGTCAGCCTGTCAGTGCTCAGACCATACGCCACACACTGCATAAAATCAGTCTGCATGGCTGTCGTCCCAGAAGGAAGCCTCTTCTAAAGATGATGCACAAGAAAGCCTGCAAACAGTTTGCTAAAGACAAGCAGACTAAGGACATGGATTACTGGAACCATGCCCTGTGGTCTGATGGGCCCAAGATAAACTTATTTGGTTTAGATGGTTTCAAGCGTGTGTGGGGGCAACCAGGTGAGGAGTACAAAGACAAGTGTGTCTTGCCTACAGTCAAGCATGGTGGTGGGAGTGTCATGGTCTGGGGCTGCATGAGTGCTGCCGGCACTGGGGAGCTACAGTTCATTGAGGAACCATGAATGCCGACATGTACTGTGACATACTGAAGCAGAGCATGATCCCCTTCCTTCGGAGACTGGGCAACAGGGCGGTATTCCAACATGATAACGACCCCAAACACACCTCCAAGATGACCACTGCCTTGCTAAAGAAGCTGAGGGAAAAGGTGATGGACTGGCCAAGCATGTCTCCAGACCTAAACCCTATTAAGCATCTGTGGGACATCCTCAAATGGAAGGTGGAGGAGCCGAAGGTCTCTAACATCCACCAGCTCTGTGATGTCATCATGGAGGAGTGGAAGAGGACTCCGGTGGCAACCTGTGAAGCTCTGGTGAACTCCATGCCCAAGAGGGTTAAGGCAGTGCTGGAAAATAATGGTGGCCACACAAAGTATTGACACTTTGGGCCCAATTTGGACATTTTCACTTAGGGGTGTACTCACTTTTGTTGCCAGCGGTTTAGACATTAATGGCTGTGTGTTGAGTTATTTTGAGGGGACAGCAAATTTACACTGTTATACAAGTTGTACACTCACTACTTTACATTGTAGCAAAGTGTCATTTCTTCAGTGTTGTCACATGAAAAGACAGAATAAAATATTTACAAAAAATGTGAGGGTGTATTTACTTTTGTGAGATACTATCTATCTATCTATCTATCTATCTATCTATCTATCTATCTATCTATCTATCTATCTATCTATCTATCTATCTATCTATCTATCTATCTATCTATCTATCTATCTATCTATCTATCTATCTATCTATCTACATGTCTCTTCCACTATTTATCCCCAGTAGAGTGTCATAGGAAGTGTAAGTGATAGGTTTAAAGGCTATATCTGCTGCTCTGGCAGTGTCGTGTTTCAGGTACTAGGTGATATAATTACACGTCCTTCTCGGCATAACAATCAGTAACAGTTTAGAATGAATAAGGATTGTGAAGCGGTCTTCAATATGGTTCTTTTCCTATGTTGGCTCCTTAGGTTCCTTTTTCTTCTATTGCTCTGTACATTAGATCTATATGACCCCTCCACCCTTCTCTCTAATACATTTCTATGATGTAGACTAATCTATCCGTCCATTAGTCCCCTCCCTGGATGACAAGTGAGGAAGTGATGACACCCCCCCCCCCCTCCTCCTCATTCCTATTAATCAATGGTTGCTTGGTCTTCACTTTCTATCTATAGAGGGATGGGAAAGGTCACATATAGTAAGTGAGGAGGAATGTGACCCGGTGTGTTCTACGTGTAACCTGACCGAGAGTCGGAGTGCTCCTTGTAAGAGGATCTCAGCTCATCATCTCTCTTAGGATGGGTGCGGAGGTCCTCCTAAAGTCACAGATCCGTACACTATACACACTATATACTGGATGTATTGATCATGGTACGCACTATGTACACATTATAAAGGACCTATTTATAGCCAGACGTGGGATTAAAGCTAAAACACCCAACGTGGTCATACGTCAAAAGCGCCAAACCATCAGTGAGAAAGGCCAACGTTCTTTCACTATTTCACTGCTGGAGACATTTTTTATTTTTATTTTTGCACACGTTCAAATCATTTGAGACCTGAAGATTACCTACAACCCCCAAAACATTATGACCCTGGGCAATAAAATGATGGTTGTTCCAGTTATTTATGTCACGAGATGTTAACACAACGGGTTATCAAAATATCATGAAACCAAAGTTAATTTTAGGGCAAAAATGCAATATGTTATCCTTTTTTTTATGGTGAAATATAAAATATGAGTAAATAGATACCCAACATGTCAAGCCTTAAAGTCATTTTTTCATCTTTTCATCTATTAAATCTTCTGCCCCTGTTGTTGTTTTAACTTTGGATAGTAAAACATTTTTTTTTCTGCCAGTAAATACCTTATACAGCCCACTTCATGTGTCTTGTCTGGCCATTAGCCTAGGCCAGTGATGGCAAACCTTGGCACCCCAGATGTTTTGGAACTACATTTCCCATGATGCTCCAGCACTCTGCAGTGTAGTGGAGCATTATGGGAAATGTAGTTCCAAAACATCTGGGGTACCAAGGTTCGCCATCACTGGCCTAGGCTATGACATCATGCACAGCCCTCTCTCTCTCACTCTCATGAGAGTTTGCCAGATAAGGGAGGAGGGATGAGTCATAAGAAGGCCAATGAGAGCTGCAGAGCTGGAGGTGTGCTTCTGTGTGTCTATGTAAATCCAGGAAGTGAACAGACAGCAGCTTCGGCTGCCCACAGTTAAACTGGTTGCAGCCAGACTCAGTGGAGGGAGGTTTCTGCTGCATATTTGGCAAGTACAGAATCACAATATATATACAAAAATATGCAAAGTGGTTGGAGGGAAGCTTCAGAATGACTTAGATGTTTTTATTACAAATTATGTCAGCAGACTGCAGTTCCTCTTTAACCTCTTAGCGCCTCCCGGCCCTTTAAGAGGTTTATGATGCCAGGAGGCGGGGCGCAGCTTAAAGCGGAGATCCGCCCACACCTAGAAAAATGAAAAGTCAGCAGCTACAAATACTGTAGCTGCTGACTTTTAATATATGTATATGTCAGCACCGCAGCCGATCTTCAGATCAACTGTCGGGTGCAGCCGTCGCCATTGCCAGTATGGGAACCCGGCAGTGAAGCCTTTCAGCTTCACAGCCAGTTTCCTACAGCGCATGCGCGCTGCGCTTTCCACTTGGCCCAGCGGCAGAGGAAGGAGGAGGGGGGCTGAACTTCCGAGAGACGGCACCGCTGCCCCATCTCCCAGAAGTGGGGAAAGGGACCTGTCAAAAACAAAGGCTGTCAAAGGTGCCAATTGAGGGGGGGAGGAAGACAAACAAGCGGAAGTTCCACTTTTGGGTGGACTTCGCTTTAAGATCAGGGAACGATCGGGAGCTTTCGGTTAGGTGACGGTAACGCGCTCTCGGCACAGGTGTATTGGGGGAAATTTACGCGAATATGCAAACCCTCTGCGCTAAGGACCAGGTGCTGAGAGGCTGCATATTTGCGTTCGGCCAGCGCCAAGCGGTTAATGTAGAATTCCAGGCTAAACCTAACTAGTTATGCCCGCTGTCTGCCGGTCGGTCCACCGGCACTTACTCCATCTAGGCAGCAGACATTGGGCATCAGCGGGCATCCGAGGAACAACGGCGGTGATCGGACATCCGGGCATTGGCAGGGATCGGGCATCCAGGCATCGGTGGGGACCAGGCATTCAGGCATCGGTGGGGATCAGGCATCCAGGCTTGGGCGTGGACCAGGCAGGGGCGGGGAGCGGGCATCCAGGCATCGGTCAGCGACTCTTCTTCTCCTCGCTTCAGCTGTGTGTCTCCTCCCTTCCTCCTAGGCATCCAATAGGATCGCCTGTCCTTTCAGCCAATCGGGTGACGGGTATCAGACCCGCTTCCCAATTGGCCGGGAGGAGGATCAGTGTTGCAACAGCGAATATTCATTCGCTGTTGCAACACACCTGGGTGGGCTCCGGACGCCTCCTCTGCGACCCGGGCCCACCCTATTTTGAAGCCTATTAGAGCCTCTGGCTCTAATCAGATGCTTATTAAAAAAATCTGGAAGCTGTAATTCATGCGCCCGGCGTCCTGAACGGGGCCAGATGCATGAATAGGGGGTGGCCCCGGCGGCCATGAATAGATTCAGGGGGCGGCACTTGGGCGCCCCTAATGGTCGGAGTGGAGACGCTCTAATACAGGCAGTGTGTTACTGGCCAGATCACCAGGTGAAACCAAAAAAAGAATAGCTAATGCAGCCACCACATCTAATGATAGGTAAGCTGTAATATATTATATTTTTGGTTTTGGGTTTAATGCCGCTTTTAGCTTTCAATATATACCGCTAGAAAAGTCCTTATTTTTCCCATCACAGGGAAGTCTATAAAAAACATTCAGGGTTCTAAGAGTTAAAGGCATTTTTTAACAAGTGCTTCTTGTTTATGAGAAGTGGCTTCAAAATCTCATTATCTTCATTATTTTTGTGAAAAAGTGGACCTTTGTCCTTCTCCATAGAAACGTCAGGCATCTTAGTCACTTCTCCCGGCACGACGGCAACATTGATGTTCCCAGTTCGATACACAAAAAAAAAAAAAAAGCCCCCGTTTCCTCTCATTGAAAGAGCCGAGCCAAGCAGCGGTCTACCTAGACGGGCTTTTTCGGCATCGTCCACAATGGCTCTCCGGCACCCTGCTTCTATAAATAGCTTCATCGGCCCCGGCGTGCGAAGCATCGAAAACCATCTTACACGCTGCCGCAGTCTCGAAACAGATGGAGTTTGTTCCCGCTGTAAAGAGGGCTTGCTGTGTGTTGGAAGCTTGTTGCAAATAACGCTTTTAATTACGAAGTGATGGCGAGCAATTGTTCAGAGCATCAAAGGGGCCACGCGGATTTAATCTCAGCGAGGGGGTGGAAAAAAAATGACCTACCTGACGCTTTGAGTTAGAGAGAGAGAGAGAGAGGAGAGGCGCCAGCCTGTATGGAGACACCGACAGCGCCCTGGGTGGGCGGCTGTAGGAAGAGGGCCGAATAAGAATTTATTCAATCTATTACCACCGAAGAACGAACACAGCATGAAATATATTTTGTAGCTACTTATTACCTTGCGGTACGGGAACAGGTAACATAGGTTAAACTAACTGGGTTATTTAAAGGGGTCCTTTCACTAAACCACTAAACTTTCACTAAACCAGACTTCCTCAACTCTTTTAACATGGAGGAACCCTTGAAATAACATTCAGGCTCAGGGAACCCTGCTAATAGGTACAGTATCTACAGCTTAAGGGACATTAGTGTGAACAGTAAGTTGAGATATAAGAATAAACAAACAAAAATTGGGAAGATGATATACCTGGCATATTTGATACCCAGGGCTGAAACTTAACCATTGCCAGAGAAGACATGCCGACAGTGAGAACTGTAGTGTTCCCCCACATTGGTAGTTGGTCAGTTGAGTTGTGCCCCCTGACATTGTTAAAATTGCACCCTTCCATAAATTTTCAGTGGAGATTGGTGGCCAGTGGGGGAAGGACCCTTTTACATTGCTGGTTATTGGGAGAATGGTCCCAATGAGAAAAATGCTCCTTATAATTTTGGTCAGTGGAAGACGGGCCCCATTACTCTGGTGGTCATTGAGAAGAATTTCCCTTACATTGATGGTCAGTGAGAAGAATGCTCCTTATAATGTTGGTCAGTGAGAAGAATGCCCCTTTATTGATGGTCAGTGAGAAGAATGCTTCTTATATTAATGGTCAGCGGGTGGGAGAAATGCTCCTTACATTGGCGGTCTGTGGGAAGAATGCCCCTTACACTGGTGGTCTGTGAAAAAAAAAATCCTTGTAATGGTAGTCAGTGGAAAACAGGCCGCAGTACTCTGGTGGTCATCGAGAAGAATGTCCCTTTTAGTAGTCAGTGAGTTTATTAATAGTCAGTGAGTGCAAGAAATGCTCTTTACATTGGTGGTCATTGGTAAAATGCTATTTACTTTGGTGTTCAGTAGGAAGAATGCCCCTTACATTGGTGATTTCACAACCTCTTCTTCATGTGATTGTAGTCACCTTGGTATAAATGCTGGAGAGCCATTGAGAAGAATGCCCCTTACATTGATGGTCAGTGAGAAGAATGCCCCTTACATTGATGGCCAGTGAGAAGAATGCCCCTTACATTGATGGCCAGTGAGAAGAATGCCCCTTACATTGATGGTCAGTGAGAAGAATGCCCCTTACATTGATGGCCAGTGAGAAGAATGCCCCTTACAGTGATGGTCAGTGAGAAGAATGCCCCTTACATTGATGGTCAGTGAGAAGAATGCCCCTTACATTGATGGTCAGTGAGAAGAATGTCCCTTACATTGATGGTCACCACCTCTTCTTCATGTGAATGTAGTCACCTTGGTATAAATGCTGGAGAACCATTGAGAAGAATGCCCCTTACATTGATGGTCAGTGAGAAGAATGCCCCTTACATTGATGGTCATTGAGAAGAATGCCCCTTACATTGATGGTCAGTGAGAAGAATGCCCCTTACATTGATGGTCAGTGAGAAGAATGCCCCTTACATTGATGGTCAGTGAGAAGAATGCCCCTTACATTGATGGTCAGTGAGAAGAATGCTTCTTATATTGGTGATCAGCGGGTGGGAGAAATGCTCCTTACATTGGCGGTCTGTGGGAAGAATGCCCCTTACACTGGTGTTCTGTGAAAAAAATACTCCTTGTAATGGTAGTCGGTGGAAAACAGGCCGCATTACTCTGGTGGTCATCGAGAAGAATGTCCCTTTTAGTAGTCAGTGAGTTTATTAATAGTCAGTGAGCGCAAGAAATGCTCTTTACATTGGTGGTCATTGGTAAAATGCTATTTACTTTGGTGTTCAGTAGGAAGAATGCCCCTTACATTGGTGATTTCACAACCTCTTCTTCATGTGATTGTAGTCACCTTGGTATAAATGCTGGGGAGCCATTGAGAAGAATGCCCCTTACATTGATGGTCAGTGAGAAGAATGCCCCTTACATTGATGGCCAGTGAGAAGAATGCCCCTTACAGTGATGGTCAGTGAGAAGAATGCCCCTTACAGTGATGGTCAGTGAGAAGAATGCCCCTTACATTGATGGTCAGTGAGAAGAATGCCCCTTACATTGATGGTCAGTGAGAAGAATGCTCCTTACATTGATGGTCAATGAAAAGAATGCTTCTTATATTGGTGGTCAGCGGGTGGGAGAAATGCTCCTTACATTGGCGGTCTGTGGGAAGAATGCCCCTTACACTGGTGGTCTGTGGAAAAAAATACTCCTTGAAATGGTAGTCAGTGGAAAACAGGCCGCATTACTCTGGTGGTCACCGAGAAGAATGCCCCTTTTAGTAGTCAGTGAGTCTATTTAATAGTCAGTGAATGCAAGAAATGCTCTTTACATTGGTGGTCAGTGGTAAAATGCTATTTACCTTGGTATTCTGTAGGAAGAATGCTCCTTACATTGGTGATTTCACATCCTCTTCTTCATTTGAATGTAGTCACCTTGGTATAAATGCTGGAGAGCCGATAGTATCTACAGAAGCCTTTCTCGTCCGTTTTTAACATGGAAGAAGCCTTGAAAATATTTTCAGGTCCCAAGGACCCTCTGCCAATATAATTGCTATAGCTACAGCTCCCAGTACATTAGTGTGGTGGACAGTGACAGGAATGTTGCTTATATTGGTGATCAGTGGGAAGAATGCTCCTTAAATTGGTGATCAGTGGGAAGAATGCTCCTTAAATTGGTGGTCAGTGAGAAGAATGTTCCTTACATTTGTGATCGTTGGGAAGAATGTTCCTTACATTGGTGGTCAGTGGGAAGAATGCTCCTTATATTGGTGATCAGTGAGAAGAATGCTCCTTAAATTGGCGGTCAATGAGAGAATGTTCCTTACATTGGTGGTCAATAGGAAGAATGCTCCTTATATTGGTGGTCTGTGAGAAAAATGTTCCTGCTCAAGATCTGTGAGTGCCTACAGTAATTTCTCTCTTTCTCCTTTTTTTTTCTACAAGACTGGGGTCTTGCTTTACAAACTATATACCGTATATACTCGAGTATAAGTCGAATTTTTCAGCACATTTTTCTGTGCTGAAAGTGCCCCCCTCGACTTATACTCGAGTCAAGCACTTTTCTGCAGCAAAAAATTTCATTTTCCGAACCGACTTTGGGGCCCCGTATCTCAGGGCCACTTGGTGCTAGGAACCCCAAATTTGGTGTACAAACCCAGTGAAACCACAACATATCCAAAGCTGAAGTTTCTAGCACTAAGTGGCCCCGAGATACGGGGCCCCAAATTTGGTTCGGAAAATGTCATTTTCTGCTGCAGAAAAGTGCTTGACATTTTCTGAACCGACTTTGGGGCTCCATATCTCAGGGCCACTTGGTGCTGGGAACCCTAAATTTGGTGTGCAAACCCATTGGAACTGGTACCATAACATATCCAAAGCTGGGGTTCCTAGCACCAAGTGGCCCTGAGATATGGGGCCCCAAAACCGGTTCGGAAAATGTCATTCTCTGCTGCAGAAAAGTGCTTGACATTTTCTGAACTGAATTTTGGGGCCCTGCATCTCGGAGCCACTTGGTGCTAGAAACACCAGCTTTGGAAATTTTATGGTGCTAGTTCCACTAGGTTTGCACACCAAATTTGGGGTTTTTAGCACTAAGTGGTCCCAAGATACGGGGTCCCAAATTTGGTCAACTGTGTCCATCTGCAGCAATGTCATTTCGGACCCTTTGGGTTCAGAGACCCCAAATTTTGGCTGCAGCTAGGGGGCATCTAGGAACCCTTAACTACCGAGTTTGAAGTTCAGGGGACCTATGGCTGCAAATGGGCACAGTGATGCTGCAAATGGGCATTGTTGACCCTCTTTTCCACTTACAGTAGCTGTGCATTTCTCACCCTCGTCTTATACTCGGGTCAATAAGTTTTTCCCATTTTTTTGTGGTAAATTAGGGCCTCGACTTATACTCGGAACGACTTATACTCGAGTATATACGGTACCTACATCCTTCCTCTAGCAAAATACTCGGTCTGCCCTTGGGTTGTTACCTCTCAGGTGGCAGGATGAGCCTAGCTGTCAATCAATCTTGTCCAAGAAGGCAGAAGAGGCACTCGTAGGTCTTGACCATGAGTATGGGTCCAAACAGGAGGAGATTTTTTTCTGTCCAACATTTCAATGGATCACAGTCCATCTTTATCAAGGCCTTGACAAAGATGGATTCCAATCCTTTAAAATGTTCGACAGAATAAACTCCAATTGTTTGGACACATACTCCTGGTCAAGACGTATGAGTGCCTCTAGCAATTTCTCTCTCTTTCTTTGTTTTTTATTTTTTCTCCAAGATTGGGGTCTTGCTTTACAAACTATATACCTACATCTATCTTCTAGAACAACGCCATTAATTCAGTCTGCCCTTGGGTTGTTGCCTCTCTCAGGTGGCCGGATGAGGCCAGTTGTCAATCAAACCTTCCCCAGAAGGCAGTAGAGTCACTCATAGTTCTTGACCAGGAGTATTTGTCCAAACAGGAGAAGTTTATTTGCCCAACATTTCAATGGATCGCAGTCCATCTTTGTCAAGGCCTTGACAAAGATGGACTGCAATCCATTAAAACGGAGAGAATAAGTGCCTATTCACATACTCCTGCTCAAGACCCGTAAATACCTCTACTAGTTTCTCTTTTTTCTCTCTATGTATTTTTTTTCCCCACTATATGACTGGGGTTCTGGCTTTAAAAACGATATATCTACAACCATCCTAAAAAAACAATGCCATTAATTTGGTCTGCCCTTGGTTTATTACCTCTCGCAGGTGACAGGATGAGTCCGATGAGCCCACCTGTCAATCAAGCCTATCCAAGGACCCAGCCACTGATAACCAGCTTGACATCTGAATAAACATGTATATTAATGATAACGCCTGTATTTGCATAATGGACCTGATAACATTCAGTGAGGAACTGCTGTCATAATGAAGAGCAGACCTCAACTTGACTTTTCATAATGAGCAGTATTACACAAGGTAACCTTGTATCTAAATATAATACGAGCAAGTCATAAATTAATTATTCTTTCCATTTGTTTGCTTCCTGACTCGTTATTGGCCTTTACTCTTGTCATTAGTTAACTGAAGTATAGGGAATGACATGCTGACTACAGAAATAGGCATTTAAAGAACCAAACAAGTTGACTTGGTTTACGTTAAATTCTCTGTGGTCCCCTGCAGTTGGGTTTCATAGAGCTCCTCACATGTGGATGGGTGGGTCTTCTTTGTGAGGCTTGTCCTTTTTTTCTTTGCTGCCAGTAACAGCAGGTAAGGCTGCTTGTTCGCAATTTTTATTTAGACTTTAGCTCCACTTTAAAATACTTGATTTTTCTGTGCTTTTACCTGCAGTTTGTAAGTTGAATATAGCAAGGGTTGCAGCATACCAGAGAGCCAGATCGCTGCTCAGTGCAGAGTGCAATGGCCTGCCCCATTCCTCCAATCAAAAGCACTCACAGATCAATACTGTTGATTGAAGCACTAGGCAGGGGGGGAACATGAAACCACTGGATACCCAAACTGCTGCGTTCTGTGTTGAGCAGTGGACTAGGAGTGGCAGGGATATGACAATATAATATCCCAGCTCTCCTCTTACTGGCCGCCCTCCTGCGTTTCCAGGAGCATGTACTGGCGTGCTCCCAAACTTTGAAAGGGCCGCAGCTGCAAGCTAGGGAAGTCTGGCATTTGATTTTCCAAGCTTCAGTAAGGGCTGTGCGTCGGCGTGCGTGCTGAGGTGGGAGGGTCGCAGCCGCACAGGTCCATCACAACACTTCAGAAGCCGAATATCTGGCGCTTCCGTGAGGCCCCATTCACACCTGAGCGTTTTGTAGCTTGAAGCCTGAAGCTACAAAACGCTGGAGGGGAAAAAATCCATTATTCTCTAAGGAGATGGTTCACACCTCCACTCCATGTCGCCTGAAGCCCTACGCCTGAAGCTCAAACAAGTTCTGGACCCTTTTTTGTCGCTCGAATCAGGCAGATTTGGAGCAGGAAGCAGATGACAACATAGCAACAAAATGATGAAACAGATGATCATTTTTCCTATTGGCTAATAAAAAAACTGTAAAGCTCAAAAACGCCAGAAAACGCTGCATGGAAACGTGGAAATACGCGCAAATACGCCACACTCAGGTGGGAATGGGGCCTTAGGACTGTCCACACGGCGCCTGTTATTAGACATGTGCACTGGCGAAAAAATTTGTTGGTTTTAATTTCATGTGTTTTTTTTTCGGGCCATTCGTTATGATTGTAATTCGTAAATTCGTGAATTTGTAAATTCGAAAATTTGTAAATTCGAAAATCCGAAAATAAGAAAGAAAATCTGAAAATTCAAAAGAATAAATAACTGATAATAACTAACTATTCAATGATAGGTATTGGAATATCCTTTCAAATTTGGCTGTTAGCGAACGTAACGAATACGAATTTATTCGAAGTTACGAATTATCCGAAATAACGAATGACGCATATAAACCAATGGAACGGAACTAATTAATAATAAACAATAATAACAATAAAACATTTTTATTATTATTGTTATTTATTATTATTATTTTTGTTAAGTTATTATTACTTAGTTATTATTTCAGATTTTCAAATTTTCAAATTTTCAAATTTACGAATTTTCGAATTTACGAATTCTCAAATTTACGAATTTTTAAATATTCAAATTTACGATTATTTGGAAAAATTCGGGTTTTCGTTAATTTGGATATTTCAAAATTAACGAATTTGCTGAAATTAGTTAAATGAATTGGGAAAGAAACGAATTGCACATGTCTACCTGTTTTTAATCCCGCCACTCAGCCCAGGCGGTGTGTACGAAACGCAGGAACAGTCAGGGGAGATCAGCCCATTGCTTTCCGTGCGTGACCTTCTTTTTTTTTTATTTTTTATTATATCTTTGTTGAAAATTTGCAATTTACAAGCCTCAAACAGAACAGAAAGGGGGGAAATTTACAAAGTGTGTATCTAACCCACTACCAATGTTTCCTTTTACTGCATTGATATTATATCTTTGTACCTAATATCATGCAGTTTTAATCACATTAACATATATGTAAATGGGTAACTATTACCATATTTTTATAGCGGAAGCATGTATGAGTAATTTGCATTTAACTGATAAAATATCCAATTAGGCCCCTTTCACACGGATCAGGTCCACCTGTTCGTTTTTCAGGCAGACCTGATCGGACCCTCCATTCTCCCCTATGGAGCGGCAGATGTCAGCGGAGACATGTCTGCTGACATCCGCCGCGATCCGATCCGGTCCCTAAAATCCAGATGGATGATGGTCCTATTTTCCACCCGTCTGGCAGATCGGATCGCATAAAAACGAACAGGCAGTGCGTTTTCATCCGATCTCCCCATAGAGAAGAGCGGGACTCTGACAGTTCCGTCTTTGCTAGTGGTGAGTGGAGATGGACCCGCCATCCGCCTGCCCCGTGTGAAAGGGGCCTTAACCACTTCCGGGCCGCCCACTGTCGATATACGTTGGTCCTTTGACGTTAAATATCGTTGTTTTGGCAGCTGATAGCTGCTATAACCCCAGTATTTTCTTCAACGGCGGGTGGTCCGCTTTGAGATAAAAGTGGTCTCGGCGGCAGATTCACCGCAAGATCACTTTTATTGGCGGCGGGAGAGGTGCCCATCCCCCTCACGGTCGTCTCTGCCACTCACCGGATCCGTCAGTAGCGGTGGAGACGATCCGATGCTTTCCCCTGCTTAGCACCAAGTGGAGTGAAGGAAAGATGGCCCCCACTCGACTCTATGTCATTGGATGATGACAGCAACATCAAACTTCACTTCTGCCCAACAGCCCTAAAGGGACCATTTTTTTTAAATTGATTTTTTACTTTATTTTTATTTTTTTATTTTTTTTACTTTTAAGTGTAAATGTGAGATCTGAGGTCTTTTTGACCCCAGATCTCACATTAAAGAGGTCCTGTCATACTTTTCTTCTATTACAAGGGAAGTTTACATTCCTTGTAATAGGAATAAAAGTGATCCAAATTTTTTTTTTTTAAAAGGACAGTGTAAAAATAAAAAATAAGAAGTCAAATAAATAAGAAAAAAAAAAAATTTGAAAGTGCCCCGTCCCTCTGAGCTTGTGCGCAGAAGCGAACACATATGTAAGTCGGGCCCACATATGAAAGCGGTGTTCAAACCACACATGTGAGGTATGGCCGCAATCGGAGCGAGAGCAATAATTCTAGCACTAGACCTCCCCTGTGGCTCAAAACAGATAACCTGTAGACATTTTTAAACGTCGCCTATGGAGATTTTTAAGTGCCAAAGTTTGTCGCCATTCCACGAGCGGGCACAATTTTGAAGCGTGTCATGTTGGGTATCAATTTACTCTGCATAACATTATCTTTCACAATATAGAAAACAACTGGGCTAACTTTACTGTGTTCCTATTTTTTAATTCAAAAAAGTGTATTTTTTCCCCAAAAAGTTGCGTTTGGAAGACAGCTGCGCAAATGCGGTGTGACATAAAGTATTGCAAACACTGCCATTTTATTCTCTAGGGTGACTGGAAAAAAAAAAAGTTTAAACTGATTTTAACTTGTAAACAACAGATGTCAAAAATAGGCCTGGTCCTTAAGTGGTTAATCTGTATAGGAGATCTACTATGAAATATAAGAAAAAAAAAGAAAGAAATAGTAATAATATAAAGTATAATAAAAGTGTACACTGCGCTAAATTGAAAGAATATATGGTGCGGAGCAGCTACTTACAAGGTGACAACAACCAAAGAAACATGTGAAAATGAAATAAAAAGTAGCGCATAAATGGTGCCAAAAGTCTTCAATCAAGAAAACAACTGAAAAAAAAAAAAAAAAAAAAAAAAAAAACAACAAATGTCCACAAATAATAAACATAACAGTGAAAAAACTTGTAAGTCTCTCAATATAGGTGAATAAAATCCTGTCGGTGAGTGGGAAACAAATGACATGGAATGTCCCACTGAAAACCCTGCATGGATGCAGGGAGACAGAAGTTAAAACGCAGGTGAATCAACAAATCATCCCCAAGTTGTATCTCTCAACCACATGCGACTTGATAAAGGTGGTGTGTAAGAAACTCTTACCAGATATGATGGACTCCCTTGTCAGCGACAGGGAGTCACTCGAGCGGGTTGCCTCTCAGGGCCAGTGAACGGGCATCACAGCTCTGCGAACCTTCTGGGTCAAACTCTGCGCGGATCTCCCGGGGTCGCCAGGTGGGTCCTCCCAAAGGATGGCCAAGGTGCGGATCAGAGGGAACAATGCGTCACGTACAAAGGCTGGAGTGAAGGCTGGTTGTATCTCTCAGTAAGTATGTAGAGAAAAAATAAACAAGCTCCACATAGTGTAGATGAGCAAAAATAGGATTTTTATTGCTAAAAACGCCAGGTAACAATAAAATGTGATCACAGAGTATAAAATAGAAAATGGGCAACAAGGAGGATGCTGGAAGCGCTTCCAGCATCCTCCTTGTTGCCCATTTTCGATTTTATACTCTGTGATCACATTTTATTGTTACCTGGCGTTTTTAGCAATAAAAATCCTATTTTTGCTCATCTACACTATGTGGAGCTTGTTTATTTTTTCTCCAAATACTTACTGAGAGATTCAACCAGCCTTCACTCCAGCCTTTGTACGTGACGCATTGTTCCCTCTGATCCGCACCTTGGCCATCCTTTGGGAGGACCCACCTGGCGACCCCGGGAGATCCGCGCAGAGTTTGACCCAGAAGGTTCGCAGAGCTGTGATGCCCGTTCACTGGCCCTGAGAGGCAACCCGCTCGAGTGACTCCCTGTCGCTGACAAGGGAGTCCATCATATCTGGTAAGAGTTTCTTACACACCACCTTTATCAAGTCGCATGTGGTTGAGAGATACAACTTGGGGATGATTTGTTGATTCACCTGCGTTTTAACTTCTGTCTCCCTGCATCCATGCAGGGTTTTCAGTGGGACATTCCATGTCATTTGTTTCCCACTCACCGACAGGATTTTATTCACCTATATTGAGAGACTTACAAGTTTTTTCACTGTTATGTTTATTATTTGTGGACATTTGTTGTTTTTTTTTTGTTTTTTTTTTTCAGTTGTTTTCTTGATTGAAGACTTTTGGCACCATTTATGCGCTACTTTTTATTTCAATAATATAAAGTAATAGTAACAGTTGTTTGTCGATAGTATTGTGGTTCACTATGTTGGAGGTCCTTATAATTTCTGCATTTAAAATTGGCCTTTTTTTGAGTGTCTGGGCCTATATTAAAGCAATTGTAAAAGATTTTTTTTTCTTGTTTAACCACTTCAATACAGGGCACTTAGACACCTTCCTGCCCAGACCAATTTTCAGCTTTCAGCGCTGTCGCAGTTTGAATGACAATTGCGCGGTCATGCTACACTGTACCCAAACTAAATTTTTATCATTTTGTTCCCACAAATAGAGCTTTCTTTTGGTGGTATTTGATCACCTCTGCGGTTTTTATTTTTTTGCTAAACAAATAAAAAAAGACCGAAAATTTGGAAAAAAATAAAAGTTTTGCTTTTGTTTCTGTTAAAAAAAATTGTAAATAAGTAAGTTTTCTCTTTCACTGATGGGCACTGATAAGGCGGCACTGACAGGCACAGATATGGCGGCACCGATGAGGTGGCACGAATGAGCGGGCACTGACGATGGGCACTGAAATGCGGCACTGGTAGGCGGCACTGATGGGTGGCACTCATATGCAGCACTGATGGGCATTGATAGGCGGCACTGATGGGCACTGATGGGTGGCACTGGTTGGCACTGATGGGCACTTATGGGCGACACTGGGCAATGAAAGGCGGCACTGCTGGGCACTGCTAGGCACTGATAGGGTGGCACTGATAGGCGGCACTGATAGGCGGCACTGCTGGGCACTGATGGGCACTGATACGTGGCACTGATACGCAGCACTAAAATGAGGCACTGATGGGCATCCCTGGTGGCACTGGCAGTGGTAGGCATTGCAGTGGGCACTGACTGGCAGCTGCCTGGGCACAGATTGGCAGCTGCCTGGGCACACAGTGACATTTCCCTGGTGGTCCAGTGTGGATCGCTTCCCTGGTGGTCCTGGGCGGCATCCCTGGTGGTCCTGGGTAGGATCCGAGGGGGGGCTGTGCTGATAAACAATCAGCACAGACCCCCCCTGTCAGGAGAGCAGCCGATCGGCTCTCCTCTACTCGCGTCTGTCAGACGCGAGTGAGGAAAAGCCGATCACCGGCTCTTCCTATTTACATCGTGATCAGCCGTGATTGGACACGGCTGATCACGTGGTAAAGAGTCTCCGTCAGAGACTCTTTACCTAGATCGGTGTTGCAGGGTGTCAGACTGACACCCCGCAACAACGATCGCCGCGATGCGCGCCCCCGGGGGCGCGCAGCGGCTAGATATTCCTGATCACGTCATATGACGTCCGATCAGGAATATCAAACCACTTTGCCGCCGTCATTCTGTAATAGGGCGGGCGGCAAGTGGTTAAAATAACAAACCTCTCCATACTCACCTATACTTACATGCTTTGTGCAAAGGAATTGCACAGAGTGGCTCTGAACCTTCTCTTCTCGGATCCCCTGCCGACACTCCAGACTCTTCCTCTTTATCCAGTGCTCCCCCCCACAGAAAGCCGCTTCCCATGGGGGGCGCTCATGCTTTCTCGCTCCTGACTTGGGCTCCACTTCCTCGTCACTGGAGTTGGCCAGTGGCTCTCGCTGCTATCAATCTGCCCAATGAGGAGGGAGACAGTGGTGAGAGACACTGCTCTTGTGCACGTCACTTGTTTGGATCAGGCTCAGGTAAGGATAGGGGGGGGGGGACAGGGCAGATACTGCAGCAGAGAAGGTTTTTTGCATAGAATGCATTTAGGTAAAAACCCTTGAAGCTTTAGAACCACTTTAGGGTAGGGGCCTGGAGCTGCAACTCCAATAGCCTCTAAGTTATTCTGGCCCTGGCAGTGGATCAGCTCTTTGGCATCCTCAGGGCTAGGACAAGGGGTGGGCAGAAGGGGAAGCCGCAGAGGCATAGGAGGGGTGCCCTCTCAATCTCCAGATCAGTAGCTAGCAACCCCTGGGCTGCTCTGACAGCTACTGCCTTCACACTATGCTCCAACGTGCTCAATCTGCTCACAACCAGAAAAATCCTGTGCATTTGAAACCATTTTTTAGTTGCTAAAGAGCAAGCAATTGGCCGCCCATGTGCAGTGCACACTCCATGCCAGCTGCAGCAAAGGGGGCAGAGAATGAGCACAAGGTGGTACACTCATTTTGCAGCTTGCATTAGGAGTGGGAGAATGGGTGCAGTTATCCATCCGTGCCCTGGGCACTGAACTAGCCTGTCTGTCAGAAACCATGAAATCAGGCCGAGACAGAAGTACAGTTAAATCACACTTGTTTAATAATAAAAGTAAAAAGAACAAACATAGTAAAAACATAGCCAAAGTTCAGTAACCGTAACGGATAGTCAGCCAAGCCAGAAGTCAGGGATCAATGTAGTGAAACAGCATGCAGGATCTGGAGCCAGAAGGGATGTCAGCAAAGCAAGTCTTGAATAGAATTGCAGGAGATAGTTTCTGTGATGTTGACCAAGGCGAAGGCAGAGAACCTCTGGACTGGACGGCTTAAGTAGGCAGGACTGACGAGCAGGATATCATCAACAGCTGATTAACTGTGGAGAGATAGGAGCTGGCAATTAGCCGACAGCTGAGCGGCCAGCTCAGAGAAGGAAGGGCTGAGCCCAGCCCTGACACTGTCCCATCCTGGTATCCTGCTACCACATTTAACCCTTGCTGCAGAAAATACTACTGTGAGGGGAAAAAAAGAAAGGAAGCTGACAATATTACTGTGTATGCCGAAATTGTTGTAAAACTGCGCTAGGATGAAAAATAGATAGCTGCTGTGACATGTGTCCTGATACAAAACACTTAATACAAGATAAAACAATACTGTAGTGCAGCACTCAAGTGCTCAAATAATATCTGCACTTGAGTTTCAATAGTCCATAGAGTGGAAAAAATATATACAGTAATCAAAGTCCAGAGAAAAACACAAAGCATCAATTTCAGTGCAAATGGAATGGAAATTGGAGTCTTCAAAAAAAGCCAGGTGACACCATTCACTCTGCTGTGCCCCCTGATGACATCACGTGTGCCCCTGATGATGAAACGCGTAGGTGGGAGCCATGTACACACACCATCGCGCATGCGCAGCAGCGCAATGGCCGTCTTTGTTGTTGAAAGCCCAGTCTGCTGCCGTTCGTCATGTCAGATATGCCTGAAATCATTTACAAACATGTGGGTGCATCTTTTTGCCCAATAAAGTAACAATAGTTTTAACAGTATTACACTATTGGAGTGTTTGGTTTTTTTTTTTATATATCTGGCTGGGTGCCACTCAGGAAAGGGTGTTCAAGCTTTACTGCCAATGCTTGGTTGCTGAAGCTGTTTTGGTCACCATCCTAGAAGGGACCCTCCTGCCTGCCTGAGATGTTGGACTGGCTTTGTAAAAAGAGCGCATGTTGATCACTCTTATCAGGGGGTCACACTTTTTCCAGTAAGCAGTGCATGAGAGTGAAGGGTGTCACCTGGCTTACTTGAAGACTCCTATTTCCATCATGGTTGTGGGATCACTGAAATTGATGCTTCTGGGTCTTTTCTGGTCTTTGATTACTTTATATATTTTTTCCACTCTATGGACTATTGAAGTTCAGTTGCATATAATTTTTGAACACTTGAGCGCTACACTGTTGCTTTATCAATATTACTGTGTATGCAACCTGACCACGTTATAGTAATAACATAAGACGCTTTAAATGGTCTTTAATTTTCAATTTTGAGTGTTCTGTGCATCTTGTTCTCGCTTCTATCAGCCTCCCCCATGCTCCTATGAAGTTAACTGCATTATGCTAAAAGTCAAGCTTTTTCACTGTAAAAGGAAATTATAGTGCGTTTTCGGTGAACACATATTTTGAATTATTATTGCAGTAATTTTTGATGAGACTTTCACATTTTTACAGGCTTGCTCTTTCAGGCTTTTGTTGTTGTAATAAGTCCAAGGAGTTGCACATCAGCCTCTAGAGGGAGGCGGTGTTCAGGCAGAGTCGTATCATAGAGAGAAGGTCAAGGCAGGTGGCAGGCTGACGAATAACTAAAACCAGAGGATTGGTTGCAATCACATGTTGCAACAAAAGTAGAAGGCAGTCTTCTCAGTATAAGATACCATAGTTCAAAAGAACTAACATAAAGCTATGGAAGGAAGAGCACAAGTAAGTCTTGGATCCCTGTTGGGTGTAGGTGGGTAGTTTACCAGAGCCCCTAATGGTGGAGACTGGCCGGAAGCCATATTGGTTCTCCGTTTTCTTTGTGGCAAACTGGCACCAGGCCTCCTGGATAGTTCCAACAAGAGGTTACTGAAACAGAAGGGCTACAAAGCAAAGAATGTTCACTAGTTGGTAATCATAAGAATAGTCTGGTCCGGGCAGAAGACATGGCAGGCGGCAGGGAAAATAGTAGTCAGCTCCAAGCAGAGAAAACAGTCCAGTACTTGGTTTTGTTATTTTATTTGGGGGGGGGGGGGGGGGGGTTAGAACTTGGATGGAGAGTAGAGGTTTTAAGGGATGCCCACTTGACTTTAAACAACTTCAGAGACAACTCCTCCTAGCTGGGACATTTTAATGGATCTGACCTGACACTCAGCAAGATCAAAGCAAAGGCACGGACCCTGGGTCCCTTGGTTGTGTAGTCCAGCTCCACCTCTTCAGGCAATGCCAGCCCGTCTGGCTGCAGCTGCCCCTTTCACTAGCCCTCCTGGCTCCTGGCTACTTCTTCACAGTCCTCCCAGACTGACACACTCTCTCTCCACAGTCCTCCCAGACTGCTCACTCACCAGCCCACCCAGCTGACTCCTCAGGAGATCCCCCGGATGTGCTCACTCACTCCTGCTGTCCTCTCCTTGCTCCCCTGCATCTAAGAAGGATTCCTCCAAGTATTGTAGAGGGTCCCTCCAGCACCCGAGCACCAAGCATGAGGTTCCCGTCCCCCCCTGCGAGGGCCTCCAGCAGCTTCCTTAGCACGCCATCTCCATCTTCCACCCGACCACCCCTGCTGGCATGACCCATGAATATTTATGACGTGCCTGCCCCCTGCCAGCCCACTTTGTTGTGGATTGGCTGGGGCCCTCATCAATACTCCAAGCAGCTCCTCCTAGACTACACCCTCTACTTCTGGAAACTTCTCCAAGGTTCCAAAGAACAGGGGGAGTTACCAGAGATGCTGCATGCTGAGTCATCCAGCCTCCCTGAATCACTCAGCCATTCAACCTAGGGCCTGGCTCTGAGCCAGGTCAAATTTTCCTACACTAACAACTATGTACATCCTCTCCAGCACACTAGAGGGTGCTACACACAGATGACTTCTGTTGTTTACAAGTGACAGCGGGAAGCGATGAGCAGGGAGCGTCGGATGAGAGGCATGGCCTGGCGGGAGTCCAGGCTGAGGTTGTCATTCCACTACTGAACACCTACGTCAGGGGTGGGCAACCTCGGCCCTCCAACTGTGGTGAAACTACAAATCCCATCATGCCTCTGCCTCTAGGAGTCATGCCTGTGATTGTTAGGGTCTTGCAATGTCTCCTGGGACTTGTCAAAACAGCTGGAGGGCCGAGGTTACCTATCCCTGACCTACGTGGATGGGCGGCATCTGGGATTTCCTCCTCTCTTTCTCTCCAGGGTGCGAGGCAGTGGTGGTGAAACGGAGTTGAAAAACTGGGTGCAAAGGCCACAAGACATAGCCTGGGGGGCTGGATTCAGCCTGCGGGCCCTTTGTTGGACATATGCACTGTATGAGGGAATTGGGTGGCAAGAAGAGCAGCGATCAGGCTGGTAATTTTCCACAGCACTACGGGCCCATTCACACCTAAACGTTCCACTGCGGTAATTACTGCACATGCGCCTTGCATGTTAAAGTGTCCTGAGTTAAGGCAGCCAATTTATTGGCCACCTCGTCCCTTTAAACCTGAATACACATGAATTACACAGGTTCTGAGGCTAATGTAATGCAGATAAGGCACCAAGTAAGTTTAATTACCACCTTAATCAGCCACAGAACTTGTGTAATTAATATGTGTTCGGGTTTAAAGGGATGAGTTGGAAACCCTATGCACAACAAACAGATGAAAAACCATGCATGACCCTTTTAGCAAAGCAATCTATACCTACATATACGTGATCTGACGGGGATACCCGTACTATTAATCTTTCTAGAAGAGGTACCTCTTACCCTACTTGGGGTTCTTTGGGTTGGGCTTTAGAAATAAGCCCCCAAACGAGGGATATCTGGTATACGTGATACATTACTTTTTGCACACTGGCAATGATCACAGCTATGTGAATGAGATAGTCTTTGTTCTCTTGAGGGATGTGTACACCACACTTGGTACCGATAGTTGAGCTTCAGTGGCTGATTTTTGTAACCCTTATTTCCTTCAATACTGTGTTTTGACTGATTTCCATTTCTATTAGTGATCGTGGCTATATTGGAGGTGAGATCTTTTCCTCTCCTCTCGAATCCAGCTGTCACATATGAAATTTTACACATCTTGAAATTCAAAAGTCGATCTGCTGGAAGGATTAATCTTGATTCCTATAGTGTTATATGTGATTTGACTCTAAACCTGGCTGCAAGGCCCATCAGCACCTACCCAGTATGTCCTGAGCAAGCTATCAAACTGTGAAACGCGTTGACAAGCTAGAATGGAGGAGTTCATGGACCTAACCGTCTAATACGTAATTACATTGTTGTATTAGACACTGCCTTTTGATATTGTTGCTTTTCATATGCTTTTCATTTTTACAATGCATTTTTCTTTAGAGTTTCTGCTCTTTCCCTCAGAAGAAGACCTCTACTGCTAAGGTCGAAACGTGTCAGAGTTTTCAGTATGATCACAATAATTATCTCATGCTATGTTTTTCTTATGTATACCCATACGACTGTATTATGATGTGCATGTATTAGCCTGATTGACAGAGCTCATGTTTTAATACCAATTCATGCTCTTTTTATGAGACAACTTTTTTTAAATAAAATTTATACTTTTTCAATTAATTTTGGAAAATTTTTTTGCTGCAATTCAAACCCCCATGGGGAAACCTTTATAATTTGTGTCCATTTGGGGCATGCAGCGCCCTTTATCTCACTGTTAGTATCGCTGTCCATTTCTACAAACTTACATTGGTTTTTTTTTTGCTACGGACCCTGTTTCATATACATTTCCAAAGAGCCAAACCTCCATGACTGTTGTATTGGGTGTCTGTTGACCTTGTCAATCTATAGGGTGTTGTTGTTTGTTTTGTCATATGTTTTTTAATGATTTTGTAATAAAGAGAATATTTTTTTAGAACTTATCGTCTCATGATATGCCTACAAATTCCGCCTTTTTTTGATAAAGTTTTTTTTACAAACTCACTCAATCCTTCTATCAGTGGCGGCCTGTCCAAACTAAGAAAAAAAAACATTTTTTAAAAAGGCCCTTAAAAAAAAAAAAAGAAATTCACTTAAGTGCTCCGTGGAATGCACGGCCCGAGCGGAGCTGGTAAGTAAGGCTCTAAGGCTGCAAAATAGGTGAACTGAGAGCGCCATGCTTGGCGCTCGCAGTCTACTCAGCTGTGTTAGGAAAGCGAATGACTATTCGCTTTCCTAACACTGAACCGCCTCTCCCTCAATTAGGTGCTTGGGTCTGTTACCTGATTGGCTGAAACGACAGGCGCCACAATTGGACGCCTATCAGGAGGCAGGAGACGCATGTAGGACCCTGCTCGTCGACCGTCACCCGCTGCCCCACAGACACAGGGCAAGTGCCGGGCAGACAGCGGGGGGGCACACTCGCAGCATTTAATGGGCACACTGGCAGCATTTCATGGGCACACTGGCAGCATTTGATGGACACACTGGCAGCATATGATGGGCAGTTGGGCACACTGGCAGCATTGGATGGAAACACTGGCAGCATATGATGGGCAGTTGGGCCCACTGGCAGCATTTAATGGGCACACTGGCAGCATTTAATGGGCACACTGGCAGCATTTGATGGGCAATTGGGCACACTGGCAGTACTTAATGGGCACACTGGCAGCATTTAATGGGCACACTGGCAGCATTTGATGGACACACTGGCAGCATATAATGGGCAGTTGGGCACACTGGCAGCATTTGATGGGCAAACTGGCAGCATATGATGGGCAGTTGGGCACACTTGTAGCATACGATGGGCACACTGGCAGCATTTGATGGCACAGTGGCTGCATTTGATAGCACAGTGGCAGCGTTTGATGGGCACAGTGGCAGCGTTTGGCACAGTGGCTGCGTTTGATGGCACAGTGGCTGCATTTGATGGGCACAGTGGCTGTGTTTGATGGCACAGTGGCAGCGTTTGATGGGCACAGTGGCAGCGTTTGATGGGCACAGTGGCTGCGTTTGAGAGGCACAGTGGCTGCAATTAATGTTTTTTTTTCAAAATGTTTTCATTTTGTTTGCGCCCCCCAAAAAATTTTGAGCACCAGCCGCCATTGCCTTCTATACATATACAAAGCATATACTGTGCATTGTGGTGCAGTGTATTGTGTGTGTGTTGGGCCCTACTCTACAATGCATCGGGGTGCCACTCCCAATGAATAGCACCCCAATGCGCCATACATAGAACTGGTGCACAACCATGCATTGTAGCGTTATTGCACATGTTTTAACGTGCCTTGCCACATGCAAGGCCCTGAATTTATATTGGACATATTTTTAGATCCTCTAATTCAATTACTGTACATACTCCCCCTATGACATAATTTTGCGAGATGAACCCAGTTAGAAGAAACATTCGTCCCATTACCCAGAACCCGTCTGCTGCAGGCTAATCACATCCAGTCCCAGTAAAGCCTACCCTTGTTGGTAACCTGTGGCCATGTGTAGACATTCATTAGACAGAGGAGGACAATTTCAAAGCAGGCATCATCTCTTAAAATTGAATCTATCACTGGAGTTTAATTACAAAGTAAAGATAATTCAGAGTAACGGCTCATAAAGGTTGCGGCGCACAGGAACACATTCACCGGATAATTGTAGGACCCGTCTGCGTCTCTTTGGCCCTGAGGGATGGCCAGTTAAAAGTACAACTCAATTGATCATAGGACTGTCATCAGCCTGGAGAAAAAAATAAATAAAAATCGATAGTAATTACAGGGATATTAATTAAACGCGGCGCTCTTCCTTCCTGGGGAGTCCATGTGACGGGAATACATGTTGTTTTTTTTTTTTTTTTTACTCGCGTTGGCGTGAAAGAGTTTATAGATTGCCGCGCGGTTCATTAAAAAACCGGCAGCACAGATCAAGTGTCATTGGGGTTGTGTAAATGTCAGGCGCGATCGCTGAACAGCGGCTGATTAAATCGTGGAAATCAAGACAATTTCATTTTATGTGTTTTTTCTTAAAGCCCATCTCCACTGGAAAAAAAAAAAAAAAAAACACTACTCGCCCCAATTAGATAAAAAAAAAAACAAAACATTTTATACAGACCTTAAGGGCATGTGACACCAGGTGCAGTGCAGGGACGCGTGCACAATTGCATTGCCTTTTGCAGATGCTTGCGGGTGCCATTATTCTTTAATGGCAGGCCCCATGCTTCCGGCAGACCCGCGCATTCACACCCCACCAAAATGCACGGCACCGCAGTTCCATGAGTTTTGGGTGCGGTACAATTAGCACTATTCTTGTTTGCATGTTTCGTGGGCATAGAGCATCCCGTTGTAATGAATGAGCTGTCAAAAAACACGACGTGCAGGAATGCGCAAAAAAAAAAAAAAAAAGCTTGTGATTGGACGCACCTCCTGGTGTGAACCAACCCTCAGAGCTCATTCACACCACAACACATCCGTTATCACACGTGTGTTACATTGTGGTGCATTGGGGTTTTTGTAATGCGTGCAGGGTCGTCTTTATGGCATCATAGATCCCTGGGTGAAGTAATACACTGGGGCCCCAACCAGCCTGTCCCAAGTTATGCACCTACTCTCAAGAATGAAAGTATAAATAGTTAATAGAATTAAACATACACTATATTACTAAAAGTATTGGGACACCTGCCTTTACACGCACATGAACTTTAATGGCATCCCAGTCTTATGCCCCGTACACACGGTCGGACTTTGTTCGGACATTCCGACAACAAAATCCTAGGATTTTTTCCAACGGATGTTGGCTCAAACTTGTCTTGCATACACACGGTCGCACAAAGTTGTTGGAAAATCCGATCGTTCTAAACGCGGTGACGTAAAACACGTACGTCGGGACTATAAACGGGGCAGTGGCCAATAGCTTTCATCTCTTTATTTATTCTGAGCATGCGTGGCACTTTGTCCGTCGGATTTGTGTACACACGATCGGAAATTCCGACAACGGATTTTGTTGTCGGAAAATTTTATCTCCTGCTCTCAAACTTTGTGTGTCGGAAAATCCGATGGAAAATGTCCGATGGAGCCCACACACGGTCGGAATTTCCGACAACACGCTCCGATCGGACATTTTCCATCGGAAAATCCGACCGTGTGTACGGGGCATTAGTCTGTAGGGTTCAATATTGAGTTGGCCCGCCCTTTGCAGCTATAACATTTTCAACTCTTCTGGGAAGGCTGTCCACAAGGTTTAGGAGTGTGTCTATGAGAATGTTTGACCATTCTTCCAGAAGAGCATTTGTGAGGTCAGGCACTGATGTTGGATGAGAAGGCCTGGCTCGCAATCTGCGCTCAAATTCACCCCAAAGGTGTTCTATTGGGTTGAGGTCAGGCCAGTCAAGTTCCTCTACCCCAAACTCGCTCATCCATGCCTTTATAGACCTTGCTTTGTGCACTGGTGAGCAGTCATGTTAGAACAGGAAGGGGTCATCCCCAAACTTTTCCCACAAAGTTGTGGGCATGAAATAGTCCAAAATGTCTTGGTATGCTGACGCCTTAAGAGTTCCCTTCACTGGAACTAAGGGGCCAAACCCAACCCCTGAAAAACAACCCCACACCATAATCCCCCCTCCACCAAATGATTTTGACCAGTGCACAAAGCAAGGTCCTTAGAGACATGGATGAGCGAGTTTGGGGTGGAGGAACTTGACTGGCTTGCACAGAGTCCTGACCTCAACCCGATAGAACACCTTTATGATGAATTAGAGTGAAGACTGCAAGCCAGGCCTTCTTGTCCACATCAGTGCCTGACCTCACAAATGCGCTTCTGGAAGAATGGTCAAACATTCCCATAGACACACTCCTAAACCTTGAGAACAGACTTCCCAAGAGTTGAAGCTGTTATAGCTGCAATGGGTGGGCCAACTCAATATTGAACCCTACGGACTAAGACTGGGATACCATTAAAGTTGATGTGCATGTGAAAGGCAGGCGCCCCAATACTTTTGGTAATATAGTGTATGTGGGTTTGATCACCTGTTGGGTCTTTATAGCTTTGACACCCTTTAGGTAAGAGATGTGAGAGTTTGATCCCCTAATACAGCGGTTCTCAACCCCTGTCCTCAGGACCCACTAACAGGCCAGGTTTGCAAGATAACTGAAATACATCACAGGTGATATCATTTGCTGCTCAGTGATGGCAGTATTCTAGTCCTGCATTTCCCCCAAGTAATACATAAAATTTGGCCTGTTAGTGGGTCCTGAGAACCACTGCCCTAATGGGTCTTTAATTCTATGACACCCTTCTAGGGTTGGCCAACTCAATATTGAACCCTACGGACTAATGCCCCGTACACACGGTCGGACTTTGTTCGGACATTCCGACAACAAAATCCTAGGATTTTTTCCGACGGATGTTGGCTCAAACTTGTCTTGCATACACACGGTCACACAAAGTTGTCGGAAAATCCGATCATTCTGAACGCGGTGACGTAAAACACGTACGTCGGGACTATAAACGGGGCAGTAGCCAATAGCTTTCATCTCTTTATTTATTCTGAGCATGCGTGGCACTTTGTCCGTCGGATTTGTGTACACACGATCGGAATTTCCGACAACGGATTTTGTTGTCGGAAAATTTTATATCATGCTCTCAAACTTTGTGTGTCGGAAAATCCGATGGAAAATGTCCGATGGAGCCCACACACGGTCGGAATTTTCGACAACACGCTCCGATCGGACATTGTCCATCGGAAAATCCGACCGTGTGTACGGGGCATAAGACTGGGATGCCATTAAAGTTCATGCGTGTGTAAAGGCAGGCGTCCCAATACTTTTAGTCCTATAGTGTATATTCTTCATATAGGGTGTCATAGCATTAAAGACCTACGAGGGGATCAAACTCTCACACCCTCCGCATAAGGGGTGTCATAGCATTAAAAAGCCAGCAGAGGACCAGACTTTCAAATCTGCTACATAAAGGGTGTCATATAAGTAAAGACCCAGTAGAAGGTAAAACCCTCATAACTTCTACACAAAGGGCGTAATAGCAATAAAGACCTATCAGAGGATCAAACCCTCATATCTTCTACATATTAGGTATTACAGCATAAAGACCTGGCAGGGGGGATCAAACCCTCAGAGCTTCCACATTTAAAGGGTGTCAAAGCATTGAAGACCTATCAGGGGATGAAACCCTCACATCTTCTACATAAAGGGTGTCATAGAATTAAAGACCCAGCAGGGGATCCATCCCTTATATCTTCCAAATTAAAAAAGTGTCATAGCATTAAAAACCCAGCAGGGGATCAAACCCTCACATCCTCCACATAAGGAAATAAGGAGTGTGGAATCAGTGGGACACGCGGTGATGTGTGAAGAGGCTATAAGGAGCTGTCGCTGACTCAGCGTCCTCTCGCCGCACGGAGAATCTCGGAGATTGTGTTACTTTTCCAGCAATGTGTTAATAACCACATTAGAGTCGGTTCAACAGACACCATTAGGCTGGTAACAATGTCATCTCAAGGCATTCTGGCATGGAACAATGAACTGCGCTCCTATCACTGGCAGCAAAAAATAATTCTTAATGTAGATCCACACTTTCTTCATTTCACATTCACCAGCACGGTGCTGTGGAAGGAAATAAAAACGATTGTTTTAACCTGCATGCTGTGGCAGCAAACCTCTGACATAAACATAATGGCCCCTGTCTGTAACATCCATTCTGCATTGGACCAGTCACTGGTAGAAGAAGTCAATTCCATCAAATATATGATTACCCGGAAACTTCCGTCTCGTATGTGGTCATGCCGAGGCATTTGTCACAATCTCTACAGAAGTGTAGGATTGCTTTCAGGTAAAAGACATTTTTTTTATTATTGTAAGGTTTTTGGGGCTTGGATGATATGCAGAGCAAAGAACACCCCTTTGATCTTTAGATAAATATTTGAAGAAAATACATTGTATAAGTATGGTTACAATGTATTTATGAATAAAGCCTTCAAGCATCGTCTGCAGGCTTCATTCACACAGAGCTTGCCAGGACCTGGATCTGAACCTGCAACCTCTTGCTGTATCTAGAATTATCTATTCTTCTTCGGGTGTCACTACCTTGGTGTCTGTCACTGCCATTGGCTGTCCAGTGGTGGGGTCCTGTAAAGATTCAGAAGATTTCAGTGCTGTAATGACATCTGGAAGGGGCAACCGGTCGTTGGGCATAGACTACAATGATGGATCACCGGTTATCACTGATGGGAAGCATAGTCAGTGAGATACACAGACGGACTAGAGTTTTTTTTTTTTTTCCAGAAATTCTGACTGAAAAGCCTAACTCCTTAGTAGTAATGGTGAAAAAGTCCCTTGTCCTTGCCCCCCAACCCTCCTGAGTCTTCTATCTTGCTCATTGAGAAGTAGGAGGGTTCTCCTTTGGGTGTCGCTATGTTGGTAACTAAGTCTGTTCTTATTGGCTGTCCAGTGGCAGGGTCCTCTAAGGATCCAAGAAAAAAGAACCGCTGCTCCAGGTGTATAAAGATAAGGCTGATTGAAGTATCTTGCAGAGTGCTAGCCCCGGTCTGCCTCTGTGGGAAACTTGGAAAGAAAAAAGAAATGGCTGCACATCCAGAACTTCCGATTGCCTTTTATTTTGCTTCACAAAGATAACACCAAAGACACCAAACTGTGGTCACGTAGACGCGTTTCACACATACATCTTGTGCTTAATCAATGATTAAGCACAAGGTGTATGTGTGAAACGCGTCTACGTGAACACAGTTTAGTGTCTTTGGTGTTATCTTTGTGAAGCAAAATAAAAGGCAATCGGAAGTTCTGGATGTGCAGCCATTTCTTTTTTCTTTCCTTTAAGGATCCAGAAGACTTCAGTGTCATGATGACATATGGAAGGGGTAACCGCTTTGTGGGCATAGATTGCAGAGATGGATCACCAGTCATTACAGAAGGAAGCCTAGCCAATGAGATGCACAGACAGACTAGAGGTTTTTTTTTGGGTTGGGATTTTCCCAGAGTTCTGTTTGAAAGCCCAACTCCTTTAGAGGAAGTGGGGAAAATTTACTTGCCCCCAACGCTTCCTGAGTCTTCTGTCTTGTACATTGAGAAGGAGCAGGGTTATTCTTTGAATGTCACTACCTTCGTGACTAATGCCGCGTACACACGAGCGGACTTTACGGCGGACTTTGCCCGGCGGATTTTTCGACGTACTTTCCGACGGACTTTCTGAATGAACGGACTTGCCTACACACAATCCACCAAAGTCCGTCGAATTCGTACGTGATGACGTACGACCGGACTAAAACAAGGAAGTTCATAGCCAGTAGCCAATAGCTGCCCTAGCGTGGCTTTTTGTCCGTCGAACTAGCATACAGACGGCGGACTTTTCGACCGGACTCGATTTCAACGGATACATTTTAAACAAGTTTCAAATCTAATTCCGTCCAACTTTTGAGAAAACAAAGTCCGCTGGAGCCCACACACATCGAATTGTCCGACGAAATCCAGTCCGCCGGGCAAAGTCCGCCGTAAAGTCCGCTCGTGTGTACGCGGCATTAGTCTGTACTTTTAGCTGTCCAGTAGCAGGCTCATCTAAGGATCCAGAAGACTTCAGTGCTATGATGACATCTGGAAGGGGCAACCGCTCGCTTCACCATGTGCTGTATATGCAATCGGAAATAAAGTTATTGCACAGGAGTTGCGGCCATCAAGTTCTTCTTTGTATTCGACTTCCTAATGCCCTGTACACACGACCGGTTTTGCCGTCGGAATAAACTCCGAAGGTTTCCCAGACGGAACTCTGACAGAATTCTGCTCAAGCGGTCTTGCCCACACACGGTCACACCAAAGTCCGACCGTCCAGGATGCGGTGACGTACAACACGTTGGAACATTTTGTTAGACACACTTTTTGGCGAGTCTTAGTAAACTTGTTAGGATATGTTTATTACCAGGAAGGTGGCTCTGCTCTCTAGGAGTTAATCTGAGTTAATAAAATCTACATGTCGCTCACTGATGGGTAACGAACATATTTTTCTAGTCACCTTGTACACTATGTACCAATTCCGGCAACTGTTATGTACTGCTAATTGGGACTAGAATTAACATTTCTGCGTCAGCAGATTCAACGCCGTGTGACCATCTTCTGTAAAAAAAAAAAGAAAAAAAAAAAAAAAAGAAAAAACTGTCAAGATTGCCTTTTAGAATCTGTATATTATGTCCTAAATTTGAACCCTAGGCAAATTTAAAGGACAAAATGGATGCACCACAAATACACTCCATTTTGAAAATAAATAGAAAATGTGCACTTGTTTTTTTTATTTCTTTTTGCATTTGAGCCTGCAAAGCGTTGCAACCGCGATCAGTGGTATGGACCTTCAGCTAAGGAGCTGGAGGAAGTATCAATGCTCTACAGTACAAGTGCAGTGAAGTTGCAGCCGCGGTTTCTTCATTCACAAACCTCACAACTGCTGTCTTGCCAGCTACCCGTCCTCATGTCTGTAGCACACTCTATCTCCCAGCTCCGGAGTATGCGTATTAAATTACAAAGCCCATTCGTTCCAAGAACTGAAAAACCAACAACTTAAAGACTGGTATTTTATCAATTAAGCATAGGAAGCGGAACAGGTGCCCATTGTTCTTCTGTCCCTTAGAGGCTGTGTCACCTTACTTGTCTTGACTATGTCATTCTTCAGAGAGAACCTCAATGATGATATTAAACCAGCTAATGCAGCCATTCTTAACCAGGGATCTCTCGAGATGCTGATTAGTGTGTGTGAATGCGCTACTCCCATATTACCACCACTTACAATGTTCTTTTTCTATTTTTCCACACAATCACTTCTAAATAATATCATGTGCATTAACTTAAAACTTTGAATCAGACAAAGATATAGACATATATTATTCAATACATGAAAAAGTCCTTCAAAGGTGCTGAAAAATCCTTTATCAATTGTTGTGGCAGACGTGCTCCTATGTTCCTTCAGTAATCATATGTGACTGAGTGAAACACCTCCACCATTGAGATTGGCCACTCACCAGATGCTTATTTAAAGCTGCGCCTTTGGTTCATTCATGGGATAACCACTCCACCTATGTAACACTCCTCACCGGCTATACTTGGACTCTAGTATTCCTCATATAAAAGCATAGGGACAAAAAACGATCATAGTGCAATATGTTTAAACTATTTATTTAAAATCCAAAGAAAGAGTATCCACTCACATTTAAAAGTGCCCTCGAGCCGGCACGAAGTTTATCCAGCAGTTATGGACGGGTGTTGGGCTGTTTGCATGGTCCGCCTGGTAGTACTGTGCGGCCTCCACACTTGGCTTGCGCTTCAAGCCTTGTTCCCGTTCGCGTCTGGTCACCTGATGCAAAAAACTCCCAGCAGCCTCTACGCGTTTCGCATCATAGAATGCGTCATCAGGAAGCTCTGGAGACCTAGGCTTTGTCTTGTGGTTTCTAGGGGTTCCTTGGAGGTTGGAAGATTGATCTTCAACCTGAGGGTGCCTTCATAATTCCAGAGCCAACACTACTTTCTTCTATTTATTGTTTTTTCTATAACTTATTGACCTTGTTAAAGCGGAACTTGACCCAAAAGGGGAAGTTACGTTTGTTTGCAGCCTCCCCTCTTCCACTGCCACATTTAGCACTTTTTTGGGGGGAGCGGGTACCTGTTTTTGACAAGTACCCTCCCTCACTTTCAGGCAGATGCGCCGCGGCAATCTAAGCCAGAAGTCCCCCCCCTCTTTCACCTGCAGTCTTCTGGGACACATCACAGGTCCCAGAAGAATGCGGGACCATTCACAAGGTGCAGTGCATCTCGGGCATGCACAGTAGGAAACAGGCTGTGAAGCCACCATCCCCTTTCCTTACTTGAAATGCCGGCACCTGCACCCGAAGCCGATTGAAGAATCGGCTCGGGTGAGGACATCGCCGGATCCCTGGACAGGTAAGTATCCTTATATTAAAAGTCAGCAGCTACAGTATTTGTAGCTGCTGACTTTTCATTTTTTTGGGGGGGGAACTTGGAGCTGTACCATAAGCTGTAGATTGGCCATTCTACACCAGGGTTCATCCAAGGGTGGCTAGGGGTTCCTTGAGTTGTGCTAACTGACTTCCTATATCATGGTGTCTGCATAGTTCCATGTTCAGTGCCACTTGGCAGAGCCAGCAGCATGAATGTCATTCTGGCCACCCCTGTAAGGGCTGCATTCTTTTGACTTACTACCAAGGGCATTCTCCCAATGACCTTCAGTAGACTAATCTTACTAGGGATTCGAAGAGACCAAAAATGTATTTCAATGGTTCCTCTGGGGTAAAAAGGTTGAGAAAGGCTGCTATAGATAAAAATCCTAGTAGGGGTTCCTCGAGATGTGAAAATTATTCCAAGGGTTTGTCTGGGGTATTTGAGAAAGACTATTCTGATGGTTATACCAAAGAGTCTTTAATGCACCTGCTTGATTGGTATTGTTTGTACAATGCTTAGTACATATACTCAGCTTCTTGCAGCCTAGGACAGAATTTGGGTCCCTATCTCCATGGCTTGCTTGGGCGTGATCTACATTTCTAAGATCTTTCTGACCCCTCTCTTACCCCTCCAGCGTCTTCTTGCATGTCTTTAGCTAGGCAACCAAGATGTTCTTTGTCCCACTTCATGAACTTGACAGATTTTGCCAGCCAGGAATGACCTGCAAACCATTCTTTTGACTGGTGACCACTAGACAAGCACTTGTAGATTTTCGAAGAACTAAAGTCAAAGAATCAAATCAAGGCACCATAAAAACTATTTATTTGGTAGCATTAAACGTAGATAAAGCAGTCAGGGTTTTTATATGGCATGGTTAGGGACATAAAGATTGTTATTTCACCTTTTTATTTGTTTTCTTTCCTCAAACATCTCTCCGTCTCGCCGCTGCTGTATTGTTAGTTATGGCTGAACACTGTGGTATCTCTGCGAGATTGCCAAAGTCGTTATTCATTGAACTTTCTGGACATTCCGAAGCTTGTTGGGCCTCTCGTTGCTTTGTCTTCTTCTTCTGTTGTACTGTGACCCTGAGCACCCCGATTCCTCACAGTGAATGGTGGAGATAGACTGAAAGGGATGGATAATGGAGGCGCCAGACAAGACGCACCTCACAGCGCATAACCTCTCCAGTCGCTAGTGTTTTCCGACACTAAGAATGTGTTTTATTCCCACGCAGAGCTTTGAGAAAAGAGCTCAGTTTCCTGAGCAAGGATTCAATGGAATGAATCGCATTTAAAAGAGTCGAGCTGTTGTAAAGAGATATAATAGAGAGGAAGATTGCATGCTGGGAGGACTATACAGTGTCCGATGCTGCAGGAAATATAGGACAAAACACTGAATACTACCTGAATGAAAGGGTCAGTCCAACAGAAAGTTGTATTTCAGCTGCCTGATGAGTTAGCCATGTAATGTTTTCAGCACTATTTGGCCAAACGTTTGTGGGCACCTGATCATCGCACCTATGTGAGCTTGTTGGATATCCCATTTCAGAACCAGGAGCATAAAATCGAGCAAGACCAATTGTGGTAGTAGTCTGGGGAAGGGTCTTTTTTTTACCAGCATGACTGTGCCCCTGTGCACAAAGCCATCTCTACAAGGACATGACTTGATGGGTTTGTTGTGAAGGAACTTGAGTAGCCTTCACAAAGCCATCATCTCAGCCCTACTGAGAAACTTTGGGATTATTTGGAAAGCCAAATGCAAGTCAGATCTTCTCATCCAACATTAGTACTTGACCTCACAAATGCTGTATATTTCTACGTGGTCAAAGACTATGGACATCTGACTATCACATTTACACTATATGGTGTAGGTCCAAACGGAGTTTAGGTGTTTCCACTGAAGCATACAAAGACATTTTAGATATTTTTGCTTTTCCAACCTTGTGTTAACAGTTTGGTGTCCCAGCACTTTTCTGTTCAAGCACAACTGTGCCCCTGTGTGTAGGTGATGGTGATGTGGTGGTCGTCATGCCCTCCATGTTTCCCTCCTCCTTGGGCACCAAGCAAGAGTCACATGAGAGGCCTGCCTCGGGGTGGGTTCTTCTGGGTTATGATAGGCACTTTGGATAGGGTCACAAGCCTTACACACTGGGTACCTTTACTTGAACAGACAACTGAACTCTAATAAACTCTCTTGATGGAATATACACCACTGAGGTTATTTGTGCAATTAGGAGGGAAAAACAGGGCCCTTGCCCTCTCCACCTTTCCAGAGTATCACCACTACCTCACTCTCAGTAACGGTATGGATCCCCGGCGTGCACCTAACGTTGACTCCATGCATGCACTCACTTAACTCTTCCTCTTCCTATCTGTGTACAAGTTGAGGGAATCAGCAGTGTAGATCTACTTCCATTGCTAATCACTGCAGAAGGAGTATTGACAACATCTCCATAGCTGCAAGAGGCTATGCCACCTGTCACATGTACATGCTTACGACAGGCTGCTAGAGAAACCTTTGTTACCTTTAATAACCTCTGTATCTTCACACTGTATTAACTCTTGTACCATTATCTTCATACCCCAATGTGCTTAGTGATCCACACGGTGAGCTATATGTGCTGGTTACTTGCATTACACCCCTTGAGTAACTTCAGACCAGGCAACAGGGCAAAAAAAGTAATAGTGCAGCCTTAACTAGCAGGTAAAGAGCATTCAACACAACAGAGGAACACAATTAACAGTCTTTCAGACATAATAGTCAGGGTCCGGCAGTGACATGGGTTCTCCTGTGACGGGGTGACTATCCCAAATCCTGAGGACAACCGGAAAGTGTCAATCTGGCTTGACAGTTTCCCTGTGGTCCATTTAGATGTGCCTTACCATGTTGTAGAAGTTGTTCAAACGGTGAAATTCCACCTCATTATACTGATTTTGCTTCTCCGGTGTTCGAGAACATTGAGCTTTTCCCAGACCGCTCTTTTCTATAGCTTGGGCCTTTCCTCCTCGAGCTTCAGTAACAGTTGCTCAGGGACATAAGGAAATACTCACCCATACATTCCATGATAGGTTGGAGCTGGGCTAGCTGGGTGACCTGAGCCTGGAAGTGCAGGGCATCACGTGCGCGTAGTATTTATGCCCAGTTCTTTCCACCAGCGCTGGATCAGGAGAAGGGGGGCGAGGACAGGGCATGCATGGCACCGGGGGCAGTGGCATTTTCTCGTTCATGTCAAATGTAAGGCTTTCCCAAGAGATTCCCTTGGGCCGGTCACGGGAATGCAGGGCTTGTAATACCAATGGGGGCATCTTGATGTCCAGCAGAGAAGAAACCAGAAGGATGGATCTGGTGCTGTTTGGACAATCCTCCATCGGTGGGGACAAACCTGAGAACATAATTAACCATATTCATCCCCACCGGGGCAGTGTTAACCTCTATTATTATTACTATACAGGATTTATATAGCGCCAACAGTTTATGCAAAGCTTTACAACTTGAGGGTAGACAGTACAAATACAATACACTTTAATACAGTAGGAATCAGAGGGCCCTGCTCCTTAGAGTTTACAATCTAATGCCCCGTACACACGGTCGGACATTGATCGGACATTCCGACAACAAAATCCTAGGATTTTTTCCGACGGATGTTGGCTCAAACTTGTCTTGCATACACACAGTCACACAAAGTTGTCGGAAAATCCGATCATTCTGAACGCGGTGACGTAAAACACGTACGTCGGGACTATAAACGGGGCAGTAGCCAATAGCTTTCATCTCTTTATTTATTCTGTGGCACTTTGTGCGTCGGATTTGTATACACACGATCGGAAATTCCGGATTTTGTTGTCAGAAAATTTCATAGCAAGCTCTCAAACTTTGTGTGTCGGAAAATCCGATGGAAAATGTGTGATGGAGCCCACACACGGTCGGAATTTCCGACAACAAGGTCCTATCACACATTTTCCGTCGGAAAATTCGACCGTGTTTACGGGGCATAAGAGGGAAGGTCAAGAGATACAAGAGGTAATAACTGTGGGGAACCTCTACCTGCCTACATGTGCACACAGCCAGCTCTATAAAGACATGATTTGATGAGTTTGGTGTGGAGGAACTTGAGTCCATCCTGACCTCAACAATGCTGAACACCTTTGGGATGAATTGAAATGCTGAATCCAAGCTAGGTCTTCCCATTCAACATCAGTACCTGATCTCACAAATGTTCTTTTGGCTGAACGGGCACAAATTTCCCCAGACACCACTAAATATTTTCCAGAAGATGAAAAATTGGAACATCCCTAATAATGCTTACGATCTTGGAATGAGATTCCCAACAAATTCATTTCGGTGTGATGGTCAATTGTCTACACACTTTTGGCCATGTAGTGTATATCTATTAGGGACTTGTTCTTGGCTTTTATCTTTGCTCCATGTCTGCAAAAGTTTATTAGCTCCAGCGTAAAATCGTGTTTTCTAGCTGCAGGTAGAGCATATAGTCTGCCCGTACTCATGTAAACTCCTATGCATTGGCCTTCACCTGCACATGCAAGTATAGCAGTTTTACTTAAACACAAGACCGGTACGTTCGGGAAATACGCCATAACAGCCTCCACTCTACTGGGAAGACCTTCCATCAGATTTTGGTGTGTTTCTGTGCCAATTTGTGCCCATTTAGCCAAAAAAAAAACTTTCCTTGGAGGTTCTCTTTTAAAAAAAGCAGAGAAGGTGAAATTTTTCCTGCCGGTACAGAAAGGAGAATGTGGGTGCGAGAGGCGGATCCCGTGCCAGAGCACTCTGCCTGTCTCTGTGCGCGGGATTTACCGTCTCCATTTTGCTAACGAGGGCGAACAGAAGCTTACACTACACTCCTGGCATGTACAAGAAGGATTTCAGTAATCTCCTTACAGAAAACGTTAATCTCAGGATTAGATCCTATCAGCCCTATAGCCCTTTCTGTTTCTGCTTTTTTTGTCCCATTTGTTTCATCGCTAATAGAAACGCTGGTCCAAAAATTCTGATACATCCTCCCCCGCTACACATTGTGCAACTTGCATCCCTTCTGACGCTGGGGGGAACTACAAGTTCCAGGGCATGCCACCCAGCTAGGTAGCTTGTTGACCCTCAGGCTACATAAGATTACATTTTTCTTCTATTCCGCCTAGCCATTGCCTCCCACCTGCCTCCTGGGAAGGCTACGTCACCAGTGCCTTCTAGGCGGCTCTCGTAACTTAATTGTGAGATCTTGTTCGATTTTGCCAAAAATCTGGTGAGATTCATTTTATTTTATGCACAGAAGACACTGAGCTTTATGCGATCTACAGTGAGGGAAAAAAGTATTTGATCCCTTACTGATTTTGTACATTTGCCCACTGACAAAAGAAATGATCAGTCTATAATTTTAATGGTCGGTTTATTTTAACAGTGTGAGACAAAGTAACAACAAAAATATCCAGAAAAACGCATTTCAAAAAAGTTATAAATTGATTTGATAAAGAGTTCTGGCTCCCAGGTGTCTCCTATAGAGGTAGCAAGCTGAGATTAGGAGCACTCTCTTAAAGGGAGTGCTCCTAATCTCAGCTTGTTACCTGTATAAAAGACACCTGTCCCCTGAAGCAGTCAATCAATCAATCACATTCCAATCTTTCCACCATGGCCAAGACCAAAGGGCTGTCCAAGGATATCAGGGACAAGAGTGGAATGGGCTACAAGACCATCGCCAAGCAGCTTGGTGAGAGGGTGGAATGGGCTGCAAGACCATGAGATTTGGCGCACTCTCTTAAAGGGAGTGCTCCTAATCTCAGGTTGTTACCTGTATAAAAGACACCTGTCCACAGAAGCAATCAATCAATCAATCACATTCCAGTCTCTTCACCATGGCCAAGACCAAAGGGCTGTCCAAGGCTGGAATGGGCTACAAGACCATCGCCAAGCAGCTTGGTGAGAGGGTGACAACAGTTGGTGCGATTATTCGCAAATGGAAGAAGCACAAAATAACTGTCAATCTCCCTCAGTCTGGGGCTCCATGAAAGATCTCACCTTGTGGAGTTTCAATGATCATGAGAACGGTGAGGAATAATAAGCCCAGAACTACACGGGAGAATCTTGTCAATGATCTCAAGACAGCTGGGACCATAGTCACCAAGAAAACAATTGGTAACACACTACGCCATGAAGGATGGAAATCCTGCAGTGCCCACAAGGTCCCCCCGTTTAAGAAAGCACATGTACAGGCCAGGCTGAAGTTTGCTAAAGAACATCTGAATGATTCAGAGGAGAACTGGGTGAAAGTGTTGTGGTCAGATGAGACCAAAATCGAGCTCTTTGGCATCAACTCAACTCGCCGTGTTTGGAGGAGGAGGAATGCCTCCTCTATGACCCCAAGAACACCATCCCCACCGTCAAACATGGAGGTGGAAACATTATGCTTTTGGGGTGTTTTTCTGCTAAGCTGCAGGGATCTCCAAACTCTGGCCCTCCAGCTGTTGTGGAACTACACATCCCATGAGGCATTGTAAAACTCTGACCTTCACAGACATGACTAGACATGATGGGAATTGTAGTTCCTGAACAACTGGAGGACCATAGTTTGGAGACCCCTGTTAAGAGGACAGGACAACTTCACCGCATCAAAGGGACAATTGATGGGACCATGTACCCTCAAATCTTGGGTGAGAACCTCCTTCCCTCTGCCAGGGAATTCAAAAAGGGTGGTGGATGGGCATTCCAACATGACAATGACCCAAAACACACGGCCATAGCAACAAAGGAGTGGCTCAAGAAGAAGCACATTAGGTCTTGGAGTGGCCCATAGAAAATATGTGGAGGGAGCTGAAGGTTCGAGTTACCAAACATCAGCCTCAAAACCTTAATGACTTGGAGAGGATCTGCAAAGAGGACAAAATCCCTCCTGAGATGTGGGCAAACCTCGTGGCAATTTTCAGAAGATGGTTATATTCTTTTTTTTCTATTTTTTTCTACTCTTTTATTTGGTTTTCTGTTCTGTTTTACTCTTATATTCTATTCTTTTCTTTTCTATTCTATTGTTATCTATTATATTCCTTTATTTTCTCTACAATTGTATTCTCTCTTTTATTTTTTATTCTTTTATATTCTATTATATTTTATAGGTTTCCTATTTAGAATAATAAGCTGTCAGGCTTATCCTTGCTGGTAGTTAGAATCTTTAATATTTGCAAACAAAATGAAGGTTTTCTATTTAGAATAATAAGCGATCAGGTTAGTAAAACAGCGATATCAGAACCAAATCCAATCATACAGTTTGTAGTGTACATAGATTTGCAAAACAATTGGATAAAGGAATATTTCTGAACTTTGTTTTATCTCATGGTTATGGTGAAATTGTGTGAATGCATCAATGTAGTGCATGTTATCTCAGCTTGCAGAGCTTGGATTCATTGAATGAGTTTACCAAAAATGTAAATATTGCAGAATATACAGCCTCATGCTACATAACTAAGCTCCAATTCATGCTGAATAAACTAGAAAACTATATTTGGATCAATTTTTTACTACAAAAGCATTTTATTAAAATAAATGTGATTTAAAAAAATCTGATTTAGGTAAAAAAAATCTGATTAAAAAAAAAATCTGATTAAAAAAAAATCTGATTTTTTAGATTTAAAAAAATAAAAATAATTGATTTATTCTTGCTGGTAGTTAGAATCTTTAAAATTTGCAAACAAAATAAAGGTTTTCTATTTAGAATAATAAGTGGTCAGGTTAATAAAACAGCAATACCGTAACCGATCCAATCATACAGTTTGTAGTGTTCATAGATTTGCAAAACAATGGGATAAAGGAATATTCCTGAACTTTGTTTTATCTCATGGTTACTGTGAAATTGTGTGAATGCATCAATGCGGTGCATGTCATCTCAGCTTGCAGAGCTTGGATTCATTGAATGAGTTTACCAAAAATGTAAATATTGCAGAATAGACAGCCTCGTGCTACATCACTAAGCTCCATTTCCTGCTGAATAAACTAAATTATTAATGTATCCTAAATAGAAAACTATCTTTAGATCAAATTTTTAATACAAAAGCATTTTATTCAAATAAATGTGATAAAAAAAAAATCTGATTTAAATAAAAAAAATCTTATAAAAAAAAAATCTGATTTTTTAGATTTAAAAAAAATTGATTTATTCTTGCTGGTACTTAGAATCTTTAATATTTGCAAGCAAAATGAAGGTTTTCTATTTATAATCATAAGCTGTCAGGTTAGTAAAACAGCGATATCAGAACCGATCCAATCATACAGTTTGTAGTGTACATAGATTTGCAAAACAATGGGATAAAGGAATATTCCTGAACTGTGTTTTATCTCATGTTTACTGTGTATTTGTGTGAATGCATCAGTGCAGTGCATGTCACCTCAGCTTGCAGAGCTTGGATTCATTGAATGAGTTTAACAAAAAATGTAAATATTGCAGAATATACAGCCTCATGCTACATAACTAAGCTCAATTTTATGCTGAATAAACTAAATTATTAATGTATCTTAAATAGAAAACTATCTTTAGATCGATTTTTACTACAAAAGCATTTTATTAAAATAAATGTGATAAAAAAAAATCAGATTAAAAAAAAAATCAGATTTTTTAGATTTAAAAAAAAAAATTGATTTATTCTTGCTGGTAGTTAGAATCTTTAATATTATTATATTAGATAGAAAACTATCTTTAGATCTATTTTTTTACTACAAAAGCATTTTATTAAAATAAATGTGATAAAAAAAAATCTGATTTAAATAAAAAAATCTGATTTTTTTAGATTAAAAAAAAAAAAAAAAAAAAGATGATTTATTCTTGCTGGTAGTTAGAATCTTTAATATTTCCAAACAAAATGAAAGTTTTTCTATTTAGAATAATAAGCGGTCAGGTTAGTAAAAAAGCGATATCAGAACAGATCCAATCATACAGTTTGTAGTGTACATAGATTTGCAAAACAATGGGATAAAGGAATATTCCTGAAGTTTGTTTTATCTCATGGTTACTGTAAATTTGTGTGAATACATGAATGCAGTGAATAAACTGAATTATTAATGTCTCTTAAATAGAAAACTATCTTTGGATCAGTTTTTTACTACAAAACCATTTTATTAAAATAAATGTGATAAACAAAATCAGATTTAAATAAAAAAAAAAAAAAAAATCAGATTTAAATTAAAAAAAAAATCAGATTTAAATTAAAAAAATATATATTTTTTAGATTAAAAAAATAAATAAATACATTTTTATCCACCCTGCCTGTGACATGCACAACACGGAAGCCTCTTGCACCCTTAAAAGAATATCTCGGCATGTCAGCTTAGGTTGATTTAAGGGTTGTTGATATTATTATTGCAGAAATAAAAAGAAAAATGACCGTTCTTCTGTCTCCAGGTTGGGGATAGATGTCAGATGTTCTGCAGTGGAGACCTTAGAGAAGAAGACACTTTGATGGGTCACACAACGGCTCCACCAGCAGTTGTCCTATTCAGGGGGTTAAAACCGGCCACATTATTCGTTTCCATGGGCATTTTACATTTTTCAGTTATATATATATAAATTTTTTTTATTTTATTCCAATCTAATTTGATCCTGAAGTGTCCTCGTGTTGGATGACATCAGTATTAATAAAAGAAGATTGAAGGCAGCATTAATGGTAATTAAATTCCTGGGGGAAAATGGGCTGACACAAGCACTGCGAAAGAGCCATCAGACCGGGAACCTCGGTGGCCTTAATGGATCGTACTTAACCCGTTATTATTAAAGCCAAAGTTTATTCTGCTCATATCTTATTGTCCCTGGTTACTCCCTATCCTCTTATCAACATACTAATTAGATAAAAGATTTCTTTTTCAGTATAAAAAAATGTAGTCCAGGCCCAGTACTCCTTAGTACTCCTTTCAAGAGCCCTCATCTCTGATGCAACCAGTAGGCGGGCTCATGGGAGGAGTTATGCAAATATCAAAATGTCTTCATGTACGAGCGTATGTCTGGAGGAGTGGGTGTCCCATATTCATCCAGACCCCCCCCCCCCCCCCTCAGGTAACACATTAGATGCTGAGCCTCCATGACAGAAAGAATTAAATTCCAATGAGTGTAAGAGGTAGGCCAGGGACAGTCTGGCTGGGGAGGAAAGAGCTAGATGATACTTGATGCCCCCCTCCCAGCCTTCCAACAAGGTAGATACACTATAGTACCAAAAGTATTGGGACGCCTGCCTTTACACACACACATGAACTTTGATGGCATCCCAGTCTAATAGGGCGTACACACGGTCGGACTTTGTTCGGACATTCCGACAACAAAATCCATGGATTTTTTCCGACGGATGTTGGCTCAAACTTGTCTTGCACACACACGGTCGCACAAAGTTGTCGGAAAATCCGATCGTTCTAAACGCGGTGGCGTAAAACACGTACGTCGGGACTATAAACGGGGCAGTAGCCAATAGCTTTCATCTCTTTATTTAGTCTGAGCATGCGTGGCACTTTGTCCGTCGGATTTGTGTACACACGATCGGAATTTCCCACAACGGGTTTTGTTCTCGGAAAATTTTATCTCCTGCTCTCCAACTTTGTGTGTCGGAAAATCCGATGGAAAATGTCCGATGGAGCCCACACACGGTCGGAATTTCCGACAACACGCTCCGATCGGACATTTTCCATCGGAAAATCCGACCGCGTGTACGGGGCATTAGTCCGTAGGGTTCAATATTGAGTTGGCCCACCCTTTGCAGCAATAACAGCTTCAACTCTTCTGGGAAGGCTGTCCACAAGGTTTAGGAGTGTGTCTATGGGAATGTTTGACTATTCTTCCAGAAGCGCATTTGTGAGGTCAGGCACTGATGTGGACAAGAAGGCCTGGCTCGTAGTCTCCACTCTAATTCATCCCAAGTGTGTTCTATCGGGTTGAGGTCAGGACTCTGTGCAGGCCAGTCAAGTTCCTCCACCCCAAACTCGCTCATCCATGTCTTTATGGACCTTGCTTTCTGAACTGGGGGGCAGCCATGTTGGAACAGGAAGGGGCCATCCCCAAACTGTTCCCACAAAGTTGGAAGCAAAGATGGGAACATGAAATTGTCCAAAATGTCTTGGTGTGCTGAAGCCTTAAGAGTTCCCTTCACTGGAACTAAGGGGCCAAGTCCAACCCCTGAAAAACAGCCCCCACACCATAATTCCCCCCCCCCCCCACCAAATGATTTGGACCAGTGCACAAGGTCCATAAAGACATGGATGAGCCTGTTTAGGGTGGAGTAACTGGACTGGCCTACACAGAGTCCTGACCTCAACCCGATAGAACACCTTTGGGATAAACTAGAGTTGAGACTGCGAGCCAGGCCTTCTTCTCCAACATCAGTGCCTGACCTCACAAATGCACTTCTGGAAGAATGGTCAAGCATTCCCATAGACACACTCCTAAACCTTGTGGACGGCCTTCCCAGAAGAGTTGAAGCTGTTATAGCTGCAAAGGGTGGGCCAACTCAATATTGAACCCTACGGACTAAGACTGGGATGCCATTCAAGTTCATGTGTGTGTTAAAGGCAGGTGTCCCAATACTTTTGACAATATAGTGTAGTAAGGAGGTGATTGCATTGATAACTGATGCTTACCTCAGGGTCCAAACACTTCCCTGACTCAAGCGGTGGCAAGAGGAATAAAAAGGGAAGGGTGGCATGCCAGCCTCTCATCCCTTGCACTTCTCTACTTCATCCCCTTCCTTGGACTTGAAGACAAGCTCCGATTACCAAACAGCCAACTCCTTGCTACATAACTACATTGTCAGATGGCTTCAGGGGCATGGGGGAAGGGCAACCCGTCCAACCTCATAGCTAGCAAGGAGATGGCTGCTTGGGTCCAAGTACTTGTCTGAGACAAGCAGTGGCAAAGAGAATGAAGAGATTGGGGGGTGGTGTGTCAACCTTCCACCCCCCCCTGCATTCCTCTTGCCGTTTCTTGTCTTGGGCAAGTGCTTGGAGCTGAGACAAGCATTGGCTATAAATTCAGCCATCTCCAAGTACTTTCCCGAGATAAGAGGTGACAAAAAGAATGAAGGAAAGGGAGGTAGTATGGCAGCCTCCCATCCCCCTGCAGTCCTCCTGCCAGGGGAAGTGCTCAGGGCCGAGACAAGCGATAAAGTTGGGCTATCGGTGTAGCCACCTCCAAGTACTTCTCTGAGACATGCAGTGGCAAAAGGAATGAAGAGGTTGGGGGTGGTGTGTCAAACTCCCACTCCCTGCATTCCTCTTGCCGTTTATTGTCTTGGGCAAGTGCTTGGAGCCAAGACAAGAGTCGGCTATCAATGCAGTTATTAACTTGCCTGAGACAAGCATTGGCAAATAGAATGAAGAGCTGGGAGGTAGTGTGTCAGCCTCCCATCACGTGCATTCCTCTTGCCGCTGCTTTTCTTGGGTAAGTGCTTGGAGCCGAAACAAGCAACAAATGTTGGCTATCAATGCAGCCATTTCTAAGAACTTGTCCAAGATAAGCAGTGGCAAGAGTAATGAAGAGGTGGGTGGCTTGTCTGCCTCCTATCCCTCTGCATTCCTTTGCCGCTGCTTTTCTTGGGCAAGTGCTTGAAGTCGAGACAACCAACAAATGTTGCCTCTGCAATCCTCTTGCCACTGCTTTTCTTGGGCAAGTACTTGGAGTCGAGACAACCAACAAATATTGGCTACTATACTGCCGTTTCTAAGTACTTGTCCGAGACAAGCAGTGGCGAGAGTAATGAAGAAGTGGATGGTGTGTCTACCTCCTATCCCTCCGCATTCCTCTTGCCACTGCTTTTCTTGGGCAAGTACTTGGAGTCGAGACAAGCAACAAATGTTGGCTATCAATACATCAATTTCTAAGTACTTGTCCAAGACAAGCAGTGGCAAGAGTAATGAAGAGGTGGGTGGCGTGTCTGCCTCCTATCCCTCTGCATTCCTCTTGCCGTTGCTTTTCTTGGGCAAGTACTTGAAGCCGAGACAAACAATAAATGTTGGCTATCAATGGAGCCATTTCTAAGTACTTTTCCGAAACAAGCAGTGGTGAGAGAAATAAAGAGGTAGGTGGCGTGTCTGCCTATTATCCCTCTGCATTCCTCTTGCCGCTACTTGTGTCTTGGGCAACTACTTGGAGCCAAGATGAGCATTGGCTGTCAATGCAGCTGTCTTCTTGCTAGCTCTTTTGTCAGACTGTTGGGAGGGGGGGTTAGGGGACCTCATAACTAGCACGGAGATGGCTGCTTGATAACTGGCACTTGTCTCTGGGTCCCAGCACTTGCCCAAAAGAAGAGGTGACAATGGGAAAGAAAAGGTAGGAGTGGAGTGTCAGACTCCCACCCCCTGCATTCCTCTTGCTGCTGCTTGTCATGGGCAAGTGCTTGGAGCTGAGGCAAGCGTCAGCTATCAATGCAGCTGTCTCCATGCTATCTACGTTGTTGGAGGGCTGAGTGGGACCTTGTCCACTGGTGGACAGAACACAGAAAAACAGAGAAGTGAACGTCACTCCTTAAAGTATGGGCTCTCCAGCATGTACGCCGAGGTAAATACAAACAAAAGGTATTTATTGAAGCTCACAACGTGTTTCGGGGAGATTCCCTACCTCTTTGTCAGGTGAAGGTACTCACCATGGTATAAAGCTGGAGAGCCAATAGTGTCTACAGAAGCCTTTCCCATCATTTTTATCATGGCGGAACCCTTGAAAGAATTTTCAGGTCTAAGGGAACCGCTGCCAATACAATTGCTATGTCTACAGCTCCCAGTGCATTACATTGGTGGTCAGTGGGAAGAATGCTCCTTACAGTGCAGTGGGAAGAATACCCCTTATATTGGTGGTCAGTGTGAAGAATGTCCCTTGTATTGCTGGTCAGTGGGAAGAATACCACTTACATTGGTGGTCAGTAGGAAGAATGTTCCTTATATTGGTAGTCGGTGGGAAGAATGTTCCTTACATTGGAGGTCATTGGGAAGAACACTCCATACATTGGTGGTCAATGGGAAGAATGTTTCTTGCATTGGTGGTCAGTGGGAAGAATGTTCCTTACATTGGTGTTCAGTGGGAAGAATGTTCCTTACATTGGTGGTCAGTGGGAAGAATGCTCCTTACATTGGTGGTCAGTGGGAAGAATATCCCTTATATTGGTAGTCAGTGGGAAGAATGTTCCTTACATTGGAGGTCAGTGGGAAGAATACTCCGTACATTGGAGGTCCGTTGGAAGAACACTCCATACATTGGTGGTCAATGGGAAGAATGTTTCTTGCATTGGTGGTCAGTGGGAAAAATGCTCCTTACATTGGTGATCAGTGGGAAGAATGTTCCTTATATTGGTGGTCAGTGGGAAGAATGCTCCATACATTGGAGGTCCGTTGGAAGAACACTCCATACATTGGTGATCAGTGGGAAGAATGCTCCTTACATTGGTGGTCAGCGTGAGGAATGCTCCTTACATTGGTAGTCAGTGGGAAGAATACTCCATACATTGGTGGTCAGTGAGAAGAACACCCCTTATATTAATGGATAGTGAGAAGGATACCCCTTATATTGGTGGTCATTGAGAAGGATACCCCTTATATTGGTGGTCATTGAGAAGGATACCCCTTACCTTGGTGGTCAGTGGGAAGAATGCTACTTATATTGGCGCTCAGTTAGAAGAATGTTCCTCACCATAAGGGTCAGTAGGAAGGATGCTCCTTACATTGGTGGTCAGTGAAAAGAACACCCTACTCATAGCTATCTCTAGCAACCTCTGGAGGAACCTTAGGGTTCCACAGAACTCTGTTTGAGAAAGGTGGAGAAAGTCTGACCTACAGTGACTGAGGTCATTGGTGTAGGCCCGTGGTGCCCTGAGTTTTTTTTTCAGCATCAACAACTAAGCCCCGGTAATTGTAGTGCATTATAATGTGCTTCTCATCCATTACACAAGGTGAGCATTACTTTGGCTAATGGAGTCAAACCCATAAGTGATACGTGTACATGCGTTATTCCTTGCTTTTTCATTAAGCTCTGCATGGCCTCTGATGTGTTTTGTAATGAAAAGTTGTAAAAAAATCTTCTGGTGTCTTCGCTTCTAGTCAGCAGAAGTAAAAAAAAAAAAAAAAATCCTCAACTCGAAACCTTTTATAATAAATTATACTTAGACTATAAGCAGACACCATGATTAATTGGGATTTTAATTAGCGGCAAACAATGCCGCGCTGCAGAAAGCAAGCATCTGATCTTGCATCTCTTGCATTAATGTGTCTCCGAAAAACGAAGCTACATATGTACACTGTGCTTTCTGGAACTTTTTAATTAAAAACGACCAGCTGCCTCGCGCTAATCCCGTTTGCTCTTTTATGGTAAAGAAAAATGGAAATTATGAGCCAACCTACCTTAAAACGCAGTCATTTTTTTTTTTTTTTGTTTGTTAAATTGCGTGGCCTTTTAAAGGTAAAGTACAGTGCGTTTTCACCATTTCTTTTTTTTTTTCTAATCTTTTTTTATATACTTTTTAAATGTATGTAAAAACTTTATTTTACAAGTAGGCGTCGATTATATTAAAACACGTAACAGGGAATCCTACCATTGCCTACCTGTTTAACCTGTTGCCTCTGCCTGTATGCATATACTGTATATTGCTTTAATGCCATGTTGCCACATACACTATATTGTCAAAAGTATTGGGACGCCTGCCTTTACACGCACATGAACTTTAATGGCATCCCAGTCCTAGTCCGTAGGGTTCAATATTGAGTTGGCCCACCCTTTGCAGCTATAACAGCTTCAACTTTTCTGGGAAGGCTGTTCACAAGGTTTAGGAGTGTGTCTATGGGAATGTATGACCATTCTTTCAGAAGTGCATTTGTGAGGTCAGGCACTGATGTTGGACGAGAAGGCCTGGCTCGCAGTCTGCACTTAAATTCATCCCAAAGGTGTTCTATCGGGTTGAGGTCAGGACTCTGTGCAGGCCAGTCCTCCACCCCAAACTCGCTCATCCATGTCTTTATGGACCTTGCTTTGTGCACTTTGTGCAGTCATGTAGGGGCCATCCCCAAACTGTTCCCACAATGCTGGGAGCATGAAATTTACTAAAATGTCTTGGTATTCTGAAGCCTTAAGGGTTCCCTTCACTGGAACTAAGGGGCCAAGCCCAACCCCTGAAAAACAACCCCCACACCATAATCCCCCCTCCACCAAATGATTTAGAATATTGCACAAAGCAAGGTCCATGAAGACATGCAACAGAGGACAGCTATGAAAAAGCACCTGCCTTGACGGTGTGAAACGCGTTAGAGGGTTTAATCTCTGCTGTATGGATCTACATTAAATAAAGGAATTATTTTCATTGGAGTGCGGCCATCCGGACTTTTTTGTTTTGTTATTTCCATAAAGACATGGATGAGCGAGTTTGGGGTGCAGGAACTTGACTGGCCTGCACAGAGTCCTGACCTCAACCCAATAGAACACCTTTGGGATGAATTAGAGTGGAGACTGTGAGCCAGGCCTTCTCGTCCAACATCAGTGCCCGACCTCACAAATGCGCTTCTGGAAGAATGGTCAAACATTCCCATAGACACACTCCTAAACCTTGTGGACAGCCTTCCCAGAAGAGTTGAAGCTGTTATAACTGCAGTGGGTGGGCCAACTCAATATTGAACCCTACGGATTAAAACTGGGATGCCATTAAAGTTAATGTGCGTGTAAAGGCAGGTGTCCCAATACTTTTGTCAATGTAGTGTAGTAAGGAGATGATTGCATTGATAGCTGATGCTTACCTCAGGGTCCAAACACTTCCCTGATGCAAGCAGGCGTCCCAATACTTTTGGTAATATAGTGTATATGCTGTAACTGTCCGGTGAATCGTGTGATCCAGACACCCCTACCAGGCAGCATAGCCAGTAGAAGTGTACTGCCGTCCTGCGCGTTCCAAGACCACCTCCAGCCTGTTATTGGACAATGAAGCAGAAGCAGCACAGCGATAATAAGATCCCTCTGCTCTCGTAACGGTAAACCTGTTGCAATTTTTTTTTAAAACCCAAATCCTGCCAAAACATTAAAAATGCCTCCGATATTTCTTAGCCAACTTCAAATCTGTATCTATTTTTGAAATACAATTATCAATATATAATACAGAACACTAAACAACATAAAACATCAAGCAAGTTAAAAAAATCGACAACAAATCTTGTCAATCATTCCATGTACTGTAGGTAATGGTAACAATAGTAACATAAAATACACAAAGACAATACAGTTTCCCTTTAAAGCCTAACACTGGAGAAGAAAAGTCCCACCAGCCCCAGCAGAATATAATGTTTATTTTAAATAAATCAATGTATACAGCAATTTTCTCCTTGGGGACGCAAAGTGCTTTTATCTGCTGTTGTGGCAGATGGTGAGGTAGCCATCTTGAGTGCCAACTTAGACAGGAGCCAATTAGTCTACCAGCATGTCTTTGAAATGCGGGGAGAGGAGGTCCACGAAAAGCACACGCAAACTCCAAGCAGATAGTGTCTCCTGACCGGGACTCAAGCCGAGGACCCCAGGGTTGCAAAGAAGAAGTACTAACTACTGAGCCACTGTGCTGCCCACGCTAGGGGATGATGCAACACAGAGGAAGCCCTCTGTCCTACATTCTTCCCTCAGCTTCCGGTTGTGAGAAGTGGTCTTCTGAAGCCATTCCTCTTCCCAGTGTATGAGCGGCCGTGGCACTGCCCCACCTAGCCAATATCATCAACTGCCACACAGGCCACCACTGGTCCTGCATTGTATGTGGGAGTTCCCATCTACATTCCGGTGCTGGTGAATGGAGAAGCCAAAGGATGGATGCAGTGGCACCCTGGATTAATGCAAATATTCCTCTGTCTGGCACCATTCCCTAATAAAACAACCATACACACAGTCGGACTTTCGGACAACAAGCTCACATCCAACATTTGTTGTCGGAAAGTCCGACCGTGTTTACCCGGCATTAGGCATTTGTTCTGAACCAAGGTTCCAGGTGTAGAACCTAAGGGTTCCTCCAGCGGTTGCTAGGGGTTCTTTGAGCTGTGGCTGGTTGACCTTCCATTTGATGGAACCTGAGTAGTTGAGGGGTCAATGCAGGGGCGAACTGACAAGTCATGGGGCCCCCGGGCAATAGGAGATTATGGGGCACCCGGGCAATCAGAGATTATGGGGCCACACAGTATACACACACACAGTATACAATCACACAGTATACACATACATGTACACACAGTATACAATCACACAGTATACACATACATGTACACACAGTATACACAGACATGATTCTATTGGCTGAGAAGGTACTGGAGAGGTGGGGCAGCTATAATCTCTGAATTTTTAGACCAAAAGGATGTCGGTAAGGGACATTTCAGAGACAGATGTAAAAAAAACACAGATTTTTACATACTGTCCCTGGTTTTACTGAGGCTGGCAACCCTGATGGGGCCCCCTAGTGGCCCAGGGCCCTCGGGCAGTGCCCGAGTGGCTTAACGGTCAGTCCGCCCCTGGGTCAATGCCACTTGGAAGAGCCACCGACTGCATGAACCAATTCAATTTGTTTACCTCGCTGTAAGAGTAGCATTCTGATCACCAATATCAGGGTGTTGTTCTTTCCGATGACCACCACTGTAGGGGGAGACATTCATCGCACTGACCACCAATGTAAGAAGGAAATCCATCCCACTGGCCACCAATGTAAGGAGCATTTTTCCCACTGATCGCCAATGTAAGGGGCATTCTCCCCACTAACCTCCAATGTCAGGGTTGGCGTTCTTACTACTGACCACCAATGTAAGGGGCATTATTCTCCCTGATCACCAGGAGCATTCTTCCCACTGGCCACCAATGTAAGAGGCATTCTTCCAACTGGCCACCAATGTAAGGGGCATTCTTCCCACTGACCACTACTGCAAGGGGGACATTCTTCCAACTGGCCACCAATTTAGGGGCTTTTTCCCATTGACCACTCCTGCGAGGGAGCATTATTCCCACTGGCCACCAGTTTAGGGGCTTTCACCCATTGACCACTCCGGCGAGGGAGCATTATTCCCACTGGCCACCAATTTAGGGGCTTTTTTTCCCATTGACCATTCCTGCGAGGGAGCATTATTCCCACTGACCACCAATTTAAGGGGTATTTTTCCCGTTGACCACCACTGAATTGGTTTTTGAAAGGGTTCCCTGAGACCTGAAAATGATTTTAAGGGTTCCACTGGGATAAAAGTTTGAGAAATGCTGCCCTAAGTTATAACCATCATACTCTATCCCTAGAGTACTCCCCCCCATCGACTTTATATTGATCTCTTCTTAGCCCTCGCCTTTAACAGAATTAGATATTTTTTGGGGACCCCTCCAAGAACTTCCCATTTCCTGGCCTAGGCCACAAGTTATGGGTACAGTGCTCACATCTTCCTGGAATTCCCACATCATGGGTCCCAAAAGCAGTGGCGGCCCATCCAATGCAATCACGAGATTGAGACGAGGCGCTTCATTTGCAGGCTTTTGACCTGCTTAGTGGCGCATTCCAAAGCGCCGAACAGCATCCGCCCGTAGTATTTACTACGGGCGGGAGCTTTGTTATTCAAGTTAAGAGGTTACTTCCGGTTTCCCTGTTCTAGAGGGAAACCGGAAGTGACGTTGGCAGCTCCGTGGAATGCACGGCCTGAGCGGAGCTGCCTGTACTGTAAGTAATGTATGATACTCAGTGAGGCTGCATTTGATGGGGCACAGTGAGGCTGCATTTGATGGGGCACAGTGAGGCTGCATTTAATGGGCACAGTGAGGCTGCATTTGATGGAGCACAATGGCTGCATAAGATGGGCACAGTGGCTGCATAAGATGGGCACGGTAGCTGTATTTGATGGGGCACAGTGGCAGCATTTGATGGCACAGTGGCGGCAATTGATGGGCACAGTGGCTGCGTTTGATGGCACAGTGGCTGCGTTTGATGGGCACAGTGGCTGCGTTTGATGGGCACAGTGGCTGCATTTGATGGGCACAGTGGCTGGGTTTGATGGCACAGTGGCTGTGTTTGATGGCACAGTGGTGGCAATTGATGGGCACAGTGGCTGTGTTTGATGGCACAGTGGCTGTTTTTGATGGTACAGTGGCGGCAATTGATGAGCACAGTGGCTGCCTTTGATGGCACAGTGGCTGCCTTTGATGACACAGTGGCTGCGTTTAATGGGCACAGTGCTGCGTTTGATGGGCACAGTGGCTGGTTTTGATGGCACAGTGGCTGCATTTGATGGGCACAGCGGCTGCGATTGATGGTTATTTTTTCAGAATTTTTCAGTTTGTTTGCGCCCCCCCCCCCAAAAATTTTGAGCACCAGCCGCCACTGCCCAAAAGGCTGTAAGGTACTGCAGGAGGCATGATTTATCATGGGGACTGGTCATCTATTCATGGCTTTCGCAGCTTCCCTGGCGATGATACGCCAAAGCACGTGTGCCATCATGGGACTGCTGCACAACCTGGAAGAGACAGCTGGCATGCTGTGGAGATGGCGGCTCGGGACTGGGTGTGCTGGGATAAAGCAGCATATCTTTCGAGAACACCTCTGGACCACCGGTGACAGTGGAGGGGGAAAAATATGGAGAGGGGGGGAAATAAAGTTCCTCTTTAACAAGCATTTAACCCTTGCAGTTTGGCGGCGCTGCAAAGGTATTTTTTTTATCTGCCTGGAGTGCGCCTTTAATTAATGCTGATGTTCCACCTATTCCTCTCCTCTCAGAAGTTGGGCGATACATATTGTAGGTACACCTCTGCAACTTGCAAAACAATTCCCACCCAAAACAGCGGTTCCTGGATTGTAATTTTAGCTGCTCTCCATGCGGCTGGAATAAAAAAAAAATGTCTTGTACCCAACAAACACAGAGTGAGAAATCTGATTTGCCCTGAATAATGCATCTGACTTGTAAGCGTTCCAGACGGAATTCATATTTAATCACATATAAAAATTTAACCAGCGACCGCGGCGCGGACCATACTCTACACAATAATTAGCGTGTTTACTCACAGATGTCACGTTACCGCTTTGTGTCTGGGCCCTTCCATGGCCCATTCCTGGGGCTCGGCTTCTGCCAAGTTATTTTCAAGCTTCCATGCTTAAAAACAAAAAAGAAAAAAAAAAAAGAAGAGAAAGTCGCAAATGAAGGTGTTACAGAATTAATTTTCTTGTGTAACCGGTGATGAAGCTGGAGATAAAAATAGAATATTACCGGTAGGTAAGAAGTGATTGGAAACCATCATAAAAGGAAAAAGCACCGAGCGGCAGATGGGATGGAATTAATCTGATGGGCTCATTGAAATTAAATTAAAATGTACACGTTAGAATGTATTCATAGTATCTGATCAGAGAATGATGAAACCAACAGACACAATGTGGCTGAAGGGAATGTACAGTGCTTTGTATATACCCTGTAATGTGAAAAGTATTGGGACACCTGCCTTTACACGCACATGACCTTCAATGGCATCCCAGTCTTAGTCCGTAGGGTTCAATATTGAGTTGGCCCACCCTTTGTAGCTATAACAGCTTCAACTCCGGTCCACAAGGTTTAGGAGTGTGTCTATGGGAAGGTTTGACCATTCTTCCAGAAACGCATTTGTGAGGTCAGGCACTGATGTGGACAAGAAGATCCATCTCTTACTCTCTGTTCTAATTCATCCCAAAGGTGTTCTATGGGGTTGAGGTCAGGACTCTATCCAGGCCAATCAAGTTCCTCCACCCCAAACTCGCTCATCCATGTCTTTATGGACCTTGCTTTGTGCACTGGTGTACAGTCATGTGTGAACAGGAAGGGGCCATCCCCAAACTGTTCCCACAAAGTTTGGAGCATGAAATTGTCCAAAATGTCTTGGTACAGGCCTTACAAAAAGTATTCATACCCCTTGACATTTTCCACATATTGGCATGTTACAACCAAAAACGTAAATGTATTTTATTGGGATTTTATGTGATAGACCAACACAAAGTGGCACATTGTGAAGTGGAAGGAAAATGATAAATGGTTTTCAAAATTTTTTACAAATAAATATGTGAAAAGTGTGGGGTACATTTGTATGGCGCCCCCCTGAGTCAATACTTTGTAGAACCTCCTTTCACTGCAATTACAGTTGCAAGTCTTTTTGGGGATGTCTCTACCAGCTTTGCACATCTAGAGAGGGACATTTTTGCCCATTCTTCTTTGCAAAACATTTCAAGTTCTGTCAGATTGGATGGAGAGCGTCTGTGAACAGCAATTTTCAAGTCTTGCCACAGATTTTCAATTGGATTTAGGTCTGGACTGTGACTGGGCCATTCTAACACATGAATATGCTTTGATCTAAACCATTCCATTGTAGCTCTGGCTGTATGTTTAGGGTTGTTGTCCTGCTGGAAGGTGAAACTCCACCCCAGTCTCAAGTCTTTTGCAGACTCTAATGGCGCGTACACACGAGCGGACTTTACGGCGGACTTTGCCCGGCGGATTTTTCGACGTACTTTACGACGGACTTTCTGAATGAACGGACTTGCCTACACACAATCCACCAAAGTCCGTCGAATTCGTACGTGATGACGTACGACCGGACTAAAACAAGGAAGTTCATAGCCAGTAGCCAATAGCTGCCCTAGCGTGGCTTTTTGTCCGTCGAACTAGCATACAGACGGCGGACTTTTCGACCGGACTCGATTTCAACGGATACATTTTAAACAAGTTTCAAATCTAAGTCCGTCCAACTTTTGAGCAAACAAAGTCCGCTGGAGCCCACACACATCGAATTGTCCGACGAAATCCAGTCCGCCGGGCAAAGTCCGCCGTAAAGTCCGCTCGTGTGTACGCGGCATAACAGGTTTATTTCTAAGATTGCCCTATATTTGGCTCCATTCATCTTCCCATCAACTCTGACCAGCTTCCCTGTCCCTGCTGAAGAAAATCATCCCCACAACACGATGCTGCCACCACCATGTTTCACAGTGGGGATGGTGTGTTCAGGGTGATGTGCAGTGTTCGTTTTTAGCCACACATTGCGTTTTTCTTTTAGGCCAAAAAGTTCAATTTTGGTCTCATCTGACCAGAGCACCTTCTTCCACATGTTTGCTGTGTCCTCCACATGGCTTCTCACAAACTGTAAACAGGACTTCTTATGGTTTTCTTTCACCAATGGCTTTCTTCTTGCCACTCTTCCATAAAGACCAGATTTGTGGAGAGCACGACTAATAGTTGTCCTGTGGACAGATTCTCCCACCTAAGCTGTGGATCTCTGCAGCTCCTCCAGAGTTACCATGGGCCTCTTGGCTGCTTCTCTGATGAATGCTCTCCTTGCCCGGCCTGTCAGTTTAGGTGGACGGCCATGTCTTGGTAGGTTTGCAGTTGTGCCCATACTCTTTACATTTTCGGATGATGGATTGAACAGAGCTTCGTGAGATGTTCAAAGCTTGGGATATTTTTTTATAAACTAACCCTGTTTTATACTTCTCCACAACTTTATCCCTGACCTGTCTGGTGTGTTCCTTGGTCTTCATGATGCTGTTTGTTCACTAAGGTTCTCTAACAAACATCTGAGGGCTTCACAGAAAAGCTATATTTATATTGAGATTAAATTACACACAGGTGGACTCTTTTTACTAATTAGGTAACTTCTGAAGGCAATTGGTTCCAATAGATTTTAGTTAAGGGTAGCAGAGTAAAGGAGGCTGAATACAAATGTACGCCACACTTTTCACATACTTATTTGTGAAAAAATGTTGAAAACCATTTATCATTTTCCTTCCACTTCACAATTATCTGCCACTTTGTGTTGTTCTATAAAACAAAATCCCAATAAAATACATTTACATTTTTGGTTGTAACTTGATAAAATGTGGAAAATTTCAAGGGGTGTGAATACTTTTTCAAGGCACTGTATGGTGACACCTTAAGAGCTCACTTCACTGGAACAAGCCCAACCCCTGAAAAACAACCCTACACCATAATCCCCCCTTCACAAATGATTTGGACCAGTGCGCAAAGCAAGGTGGGCCAACTCAATATTGAACCCTATGGGCTAAGACTGGTCCAAATCAATTGGTGGAGGGGGTTTATGGTGTGGGGTTGATTTTCAGGGGTTGGCCCCCTTCAGTCTTGCACGGTTGTACCGGCTCCTCTCCTGGACTAAAGCAGCTCACTCTGATACCACTGCATACGTGAGAGCTTCTCACAATGTGCATTAGAAGCTACTACAAGTCAGTTAGAGCCCACCTCATTTGCTGGCTGGAGAAAAACCAGCATCATTACCTAATCCAGATGTCTCCAAACTGTCTAAACAAAGGGCAAGTTTATTGTCCTTCAAACTTTGAGGGGGACGGCAGTGGCGGCCCATAATGCAGGGCGCCCCCCATCCATGCATCAGGCCCCCTAATCTACATGCGGGGCGCCGGATCCATGGATTCCAACTGGATTTGTTTTTTGAAACGTGATTAGAGCCAGATGCTCTAGAGGGTGGCATTGGGTGGATTGTTTGCCGCCCCCCTCCATAAAATATACCACCAGCCGCCACTGGGGGCCAGCATCAGTGGAAGTAAACATTGCCACATTTGGTTTTAGTGGGAGGAATAATGCCCTATTGTTGGCATCACTGGAAGGAAGAGTGACCCACTGTTGGTATCAGTGGGAGAAATAGTGCCCTATTGTTGGTATCAGTGGGCGAAATGGTGCCCAATTGTTGGTGTCAGTGGGTGAAATGGTGCCCAATTGTTGGTGCCAGTGGGTGAAATGGTGCCCAATTGTTGGTGTCAGTGGCAGAAATGGTGCCCAATTGTTGGTGTCAGTGGGAGAAATGGTGCCCAATTGTTGGTGTCAGTGGGAGAAATGGTGTCCCCTTGTTGGTGTCACTGGGAGTAATAATGCCCCAAGGGCTGGATATAGGCAGGCAAACGGGACGCAGTTTGGTGACCACTGCTCTAGGGTAAAAAGGTTGAGAATGGTTGATGAAGATCAAATAGACCTTTCAGTGGGAACTACATCTTATGCCCTGTACACACGACCGGTTTTGCCATCAGAATAAACTCCGAAGGTTTCTCCGATGGAACTCCGACGGAATTCCGCTCAAGTGGTCTTGCCTACATACGGTCACACCAAAGTCCAATCGCCCAGAACGCGGTGACGTACAACACGTATGACGGGACTAGAAAAGGGAAGTGCAATAGCCAGTAGCCAATAGCTTCCGTCTCGTACTTGCTTCGGAGCATGCGTCGTTTTTGGCAGAATAGTGTCTCATATCAGTGTGAGGAATAGTGTCGCATATCAGTGTGAGGAATAGTTCCCCAAGGGTTGGATAAAAGTAAGCAGAATCCAGCCCCAGGCCGCAGTTTGGAGACCACTGATCTAGCCCTTTCCTCCCCAGCTTGACTGTCCTGGGCCCACATCTTTCATTCATTGGATTTTCAGTTCATTGGGACTCAGCATCGCATGTGCGTGTTACCTAGGGAGGTCTACATGCAAATGCAACCTATTATAGGAAGCCTATTCTCCAGACTGACACTTGCCCATCAAGGCACTGATGACGTTGCACCGATACCGCTTTGGAAGACAACATCATCAGTGTCTTCAGGGAGGTCTCATACCTAATCTGCAATATTTCACAGTATTGCTGTCCTGTGCATGCACGAGATGGAGCATATGATGTCATGGGGCTCATCTTGCGCATGCGCTGTTTGGTGTTACATTTATCAGTTTCATTGTGGGATCTGGGGGGGGGGCTTTTTTTTTGTGTGTGGCGCATGAGTGAGATGAGATGCATGAAGTCGTGCACTAGGGCTATTCTGACCCCAGAAAGGAGTTTCAGGACGGTGGCGCAAGAGCAAAGGCATGGCAACAGAGGGGCGCCATGAAAGCAGAAGGAGAGGCAGCATGGAAGTAGGTCATTTTATGTTGTCTTTATGTGTTTTTCTATAAAAGCTAGGAGTGGGGATTGTGGGGGGGGGGGGGGGGGGGTTGTGTTGGGAGGGTGGATGGAGGAAGAGGTTTTATGCTAGGAGGGGGGGATTTTGTTTTTTTTTTGCTAGAAAAGTAATATGATAGAGGGAAAATATTTTTTGGGGACGGGAGGATTTAGGGGGTATCTGTGCTAGTAGGGATGATTGGGGGGGGGGGGGGGTATTTGTGCTAGGAGGGGACATTTGTGGGGGTATTTGTGCTAGGATAGCTAGGATGTGGGATTGGGGGAGGGGAAGTTGTGCCGGAAGGTGGGGATTTGGATTGAGGGGGAGAGGATTTGTGCTTTGTGAGGAAATTTGAAGGGTAGAGGATTTGTGCTAGGAGTGCTGAGTTGTACTGGGAGGAAGGGGAATTAATGCTTAGGGGTATTCCATATTCCCACCGCACACGTTCCTGGTATAAGCTCTCAAGATTTGGGTGCTGCAGCAGCAACCAGCTGGATACTGGTTCAAGTCACAACGTAGATATTTGCCAGCACACCAAGGATCGGCACAAAGTGGCATCCAAACGGGTAGTTTATTGCATGAACAGAAGAAAGGTGCAGCGTTTCGGAGTCACGCAGGACCCCTTCGTCAGGCATGTGATGACATCACATGCCTGACGGAGGGGTCCTGCGTGACTCCGAAACGTTGCACCTTTCTTGTGTTGTGATCATGCAATAAACTACCCATTCTACGCCACTTTGTGCCGATCCTTGGTGTGCTGGCAAATATCTACGTTAATGCTTAGGGGGTGACCATGTGGAATTTGGTATGTTCACCCTGGGCTCTAGATGACCTTGTCCCAGCACTGTGGGTGGACTTCTTTAACAGTGGACAGTGCAGTCTCCAGCTATAGGCTCCTTAGGATGCTGCAAAAGAGAGGGGCCACCCTGAAACAGGAATCCTGGGGCAGCGGTTACGACACAAGTTTAAGCTGGAGCATAGGCAAGGATTAAAAGATAAAGAAGCTGCCTCCTCAATAAGCAATTTAATGGGTTTACCGAAAGTGCTTCAAAATCCAAGGGCTTCATATTCAAGTGATCCTGCGTGGGTCATTTAAATTAATTAAAAAAACAAAAAACAAAACAGTGTACTTTACTCTTTCTTAAAAAAAAAATGCGGTTTATTAAGACAGCTCTGGGGCTTTAAAAATGCTGGCAATATTATTTTCCACATTTTTATGCAGAGCTAATAATTTGATGCCGGTTCCACTCTTGGGTTGGAAGCCATCCAAGGCTGGCCTGTCCTCATTGAGCATATCTGGTTCTTATGCGGCAAGAACTGCTAGACATCGCTGTGCGGCCTTCTGTCTGATGAGCCCCATTCTTTGCTGGACGTTCTTGCTGAACGAGGTCCAGGCTGGTTGCCAGAGTGGGATTTAGAGGATTCAGGAAGGATTAGCATTTTCTAAATGACGAGTTTCACAGCACACTCGTATTTGATCATCCTTCGGCATTCTTTTCTTCTTTCTTTTTTTTTTCTTGACTTGGCGGAGCCACCTGCAGGTGGGGTTCACTTCCTGCTCGAGAGATAAAATGTTAATTGCAATCATTTAGAAATTAGCGAGAGCTCTTAAAACAGAGCCCTGTAATCAGCAATCATTGGGCGAGCTCTTGCCATTGCCTTTGGAGAAGTGATGATGTCAGCATCATGTCTTCCTTCTAGAGGCTTCTACGGAGGATAGGTGGAGGATTTCCACTTATAGAGGAAGAATGCTCAGTGGCGTACACCCTTCAACTTCTTAAAGGGTCAATCCACCTGAAAATTATATTTATTGGTGAATTTGGTGGGCTGAGTCGGCTCCTAGCATCTTATGTGGACATTTGAAGGACTAGACCTTCCACCGACAATTCCAGACTCTGTTCCTATCTGCCTGGAAGTGTTAGGTGTTCCTGGACCCATTCCATCTTTTCTTGTTACATTTTCATTAATATATCATTAAAAAAAACTTGGGCAGTGAGAGCCCCTCATAATGGGCATAGTTGGTGTGAAGACCTGAGAAGACCTGAGAACTTAACTCAAGGATGGTGAGAGTCCCTCATAATGGGCACAACAGGGGTACAGATTTAGGAACCAAATGCAGGAATGGTGGGCACAGTAGGTGTGTAGACCTAGGAACCTGGCACATAAAAAGAGGTAACACCTCATAATGGGCACAGCTGTTGTACAGATCCAGGAACTCACACTGTGGGAGCTATTTATAATGGGTACAGCAAGGGTGCACCCAGGAACTCAGCTCGGGGATAGTGGGAACTCCTTATAATGGGCAAAGCAGTTGCACAGACCCAGGAACTCAGTGCAAGGATGGAGGGAACCCCTCATAATGGACCCAGCAGGTGTGTTGCCCCAGGAACCCCTCATAATGGGCCCAGCAGGTGTGTTGCCCCAGGAACCCCTCATAATGGGCCCAGCAGGTGTGTTGCCCCAGGAACCCCTCATAATGGGCCCAGCAGGTGTGTTGCCCCAGGAACCCCTCATAATGGGCCCAGCAGGTGTGTTGCCCCAGGAACTTAGCGCAGTGACGGTGAGAACTTCTCATAATAGCACAGCAAGTATACAGACCCGGGAACTCAAAGCAGGGATTATGGGAACCCCTCAAAATGGGCACAGCAGGTGTAAAGACCTGGGAAGTCAAAGCAGGGATAGAGGAAACCCCTCGTAAAGGGGCACAGCAGGTGTGTAGACCCAGGAACTTAGCTAAGCGATGGTGGGAACTTCTCATAATGGGCACAGCAGGTGTGCAGATCCAGGCTCGTAGCCTGGGGATGGTGGGAACCCCTCGAAATGGGCACAACAGATGTACAGACCTGGGAACTCAAAGCAGGAATGGTGGTAACCTCTAATAATGGACACAGCAGGTGTACAGACCAAGCAACTTAGCACAACAATGGGATATATTCATAATGGGGACTGCAGGTGTGTAGACCCAAAAACTTAGCACAGGGGTGGTGGGAACCCCTCATAATGGCACAACAGTTGTACAGATGCGGGAACTCAAAGCAGAGATGAAGAGAACCCCATTATAACCACTCCCTAAACTGTTGGCACTATATGTTATAGGTGTTTAGCCCTTGGAGCTTGGAACAACAATGGTAGGAACCCCTCATAAAGGACCCAGCTGTTTTACAGACCCCGGGACTCAAAGCAGTGATGGAGGGAACCAATCATAATAGGCACAGCAGGTGTACAGACCTGGGAACTTAGCACAACAATGGTGGGAACCATTCATAATGGGCCCAACAAGTGTGTAGACCCAGGAACTTAGCGAAAGGATGGTGGGAGCCCCTCATAATGGGTACAGTAGTTGCCCAAACCCAGGAACCCAGTACAGCGATAGTGGGAACCCCTCATAATGGGCACAGCAGAGCTGGGAACCCAATGTAGAAATCTCACCAATTGAATCCCTGGGAGCTAGAAGAAATTGTCAGGTGGAACACTTTAGTATCTACCAAACACTAAAATATAAGCAAATTGGCCCTTTAACAATCACAGAAGACCTTTCTGTGGTCTTGAGCCTTATCTGAAATCAGCTATACTTAACCAGTGGTTGGGGGAAGCTCCACCAATGAAGTCCTGCTTCTAAGACATTATGACTGCACCTCCACTAAGAACCCGTCTGTCATGTCTGCTGTCCAATATGGGCTCAGACCTCACACAGTGTTCAGTTCAACCATGGAAGTTAAAGAGCTGTGAATCAAAAACTGGACTGTCTGGGTGAATCCTGGACATGTGTCAACCCTACTCTCTATGTTTATCTAGGCAATGCAGGTAGACCATGGCTGCTGTGCATAGCTTCCTCAAAAACATCCCAGCACCCTGCCTCAATACTCTTCTCTGGAGCCCTCAGCCCTGATGCAAGCAGTGGGTAGGCTCTTGGGTGAAGTATTGCAAATATTAGGATGCCTTGATAGGCAGAGGTCTGTCTGGAGGAGTGGGCATTCCTGGGCAGGCTGTGTTTGCATGCAGACCACCCTAGGTAACACCCACATGTGATGCTGAGCCTCCATGTTTGGGCTAGATGATGCTGGACCTCCTTTAGAAGGTGGCCTCTGGCTGCCTTGCTGCGTCTTCTAATGCACATTGTGAGAAGCTCACAGTGTGCAGTGAAATCAAAATAAGCCATTTCAGTCCAGGAGAGGAGCCGCTACAACTGTGCAAGACTGAAGGGAAGGCCGGAGGTCAAATTTAACCCAAACTATGCCTGATTGGAGTCTGTGTACGGGAATCTAAGGATTTTCTTAGCAGGGGAGTCACCCCTCTTTATCTACTCAGTTCTCTTCCAGTTATTTGATGGGTTATGAAAATACATCGGAATCCCCCAGGCGCCTCTCCATTCACAGCGCCAGTTTGCTGGCCTCCTCCATGCAGCCTCATCAAGTCATAGTGTCTTGGGAGGGTTTATTTATTTATTTTTATTATTGAAGTGACCTCGATTTCATCCCCCGGGGAAGGTGACAGCAACACGGACTGCCTCTAAATGACCGCTTAGAGCTGTTATGTAAAGATGTTCAAATTGTGAGAGAGAAAAATCCTCTATGCATGTCACTGCCTGCCAAGTGCTACTGCTTTTTATTTTATTTTTTTGCCTAGTTATCTTCTTTGTTATTTTTTATTATATAACTTTGCTTCAATGTTGGCTTTTTGTAATCACTTATTTTGTTTGATTTTTTTTTTTATTATTGTTTAATTATTATTCTTATTATTAACTTTCTTTTATTGTTGCTTGTTTTCGAATCCCTTCTATTTTTTTTTTTTTTGTTTGGCTATATTTTATTATAACTTTTCTTAACTTTACTTTAACTTTTTTTTAGCATCCTTTATATATTTTGTTTGTCTATATTTGTAATAATAATAAATATTACTATGTTGATATCCTTTTGAACTTCAGTTCACTGTTGTTTTTTTTTAATTCCCTTATATATTTTGTTTGGCTTTTTTTTTTTTTATCTTTTTAATTATTATTATTATAACATTTTTTTCTTGTTGCAGAATCCCTTCTATTGTCTTTTTTGGCTATATTTTGTTTATTATGTAATTATTATTATTTTCAACTTTTCTTTTACTTGTTTTGGAATCCCTTCTACTTTTTTGTTTGGCCATATTTTATTACAACTTTATTATCTCCTCCTCCTTCTTCCTCTTCCTCTTTCTCCTCCTCCTTCTTCTTCCTCTTCATCCTCCTTCTTCCTCCTCTTCCTCCTAGTTCTTCCTCCTCGTTCTTCCTCCTCGTTCTTCCTCTTCTTCCTCCTTCTTCTTCTTCTTATTCTTTCTCTTCTTTCCCCTTACCTTCTTCCTCTTCCTCCTCCTCCCTCTTCCCTCATCTTCCTCCTCCTCCCTCTTCTTCCTCCTCCTCCCTCTTCCTCCTCCTCCTCCCTCTTCCTCCTCCTCCTCCCTCTTCTTCCTCTTCCTCCTCCTCCTTTTACCTCTTCCACCTCTTTATAGGTCCTCCTCCTCTTTCTTCGTCCTCCTCTTCCTCCTCCTCCGCCTTCTTCCTCTTTCTTCCACCTCCTCTTCCTCTTTCTTCTTCTTTCTCATCCTCACCCTTCTTCTTCCTCTTCCTCTTCCTCCTCATCCTTCTTCTTACTTTTTTTTTTAATCCATTATAGATTTTTCTTGGCATCATTATTATTAAAATTATTATTTCTATTTTTTTGTAGCTTTCATTTTCTGTTGATTTTTAAAAATCATTTATATATTTTGGTGGCAGCAGCTGTCAAGCCCCTGTGAACAGCACAGCATCCTGCCAGAACACTATGAAAGAACACACTATATGAAAGAACACATGCCCAACATCCCTTAAGACTTACATGCTCCTCCCTGCTTCAAACTTTAGCTATGCAATCTATTTATTAGTTGCTTGATCATTTGCCAATCAGGCAACTAATTAACAGATTGCATAGCTAAAGTTTGCAGCAAGAAGGAGCATGCAATCTTAAGGGATACTGAGGATATGTTCTTTAGTTTTTATTCGCTTGATCTCTTTAGACCTGCATGCTCCTCCCTGCTGCAAACTTTAGCTATGCAATCTATTGATTAGTTGCTTAATCATTTACCGATCAAGCAAATTAATTAACAGATTGCACAGCTAAAGTCTGCAGCAGGAAGGATCATGCAAGTCTTAAAGGATGCTGAGGATGTGTTCTTTAGTTTTTAGTCGTTTTATCCCTTTAGATCTGCATGCTGCTCCCCGCAGCAAACATTAGCTATGCAATCTGTTAATTAGTTGCTTAATCATTTGCTGATCAAGCAACTAATCAACAGATTGCACAGCTAAAGTCTGCAGCAGGAAGAAGCATGCAAGTCTTAAGGGATGCTGAGGATGTGTTCTTTAGTTTATAGTTGCTTGATCTCTTTAGATCAGCATGCTCCTCACCGCTGCAAACTTAAGCTATGCAATCTGTTAATTAGTTGCTTAATCATTTGCTGATCAAGCAACTAATCAACAGATTGCACAGCTAAAGTCTGCAGCAGAAAGGAGCATGCAAGTCTTATGGGATGCTGAGGATATGTTCTTTCATCTTTAGTCGTTTGATCCCTTTAGATCTACATGCTAATCTGTTGATTAGTTGCACGATCAGCAACTGATCAGCAGATTGCACAGCTAAAGTCTGAAGCCCCCCAATGGCCAGCAGGAGGTATCTTGTGTGTCTAGGGAATTGTTTTGTCATATGTCAGCAGTACAATGGCTGTCATCAACCCTGAAGCTCACACCAATGGGGAGGCAGGTCAAGGAAAGTAGGGATCAGGAGAAGATGGGGGGGGGGGGGGGTGAGGATTAGACAGAAAATGAAGGAGGGCTGAAGATAGCTGCGGATCATATCATGGGGACGCAATTTTGAAGGAATTGAAAGTAGTCAGGAGAGTGTGGAGGGCTGTGATGGTGAACCTTGACACCCCAGATGTTTTGGAACTACATTTCCCATGATGCTCAACTACACTGCAGAGTTCATGAGCATCATGGGAAATTTAGTTCCAAAACATCTGGGGTGCCAAGGTTCGCCATCACTGGTGGGGAGGAAGAAATGTAGGGCTGGAGTTCAGCTTTAAGATGCTGGGCCTGGGTCTGATCCAACTGCTGGGCAACGTATGCAATTGGAGGACAGCAGTCTTAATGCTGAGAAAACATTTGGACCAATGCAAACTCATTTTGACCCGGAGAGCTAAAGATATTTAGGAAATCACGCAGTCAGAATGTGAATATTTGATATCACCCGTTCCTAATTCGTACCTTAAAAAGGAACCACAGCTGCACCGAGATGCCCGCACCCACAGTATCTCACCCGTCACTGACACCATGTAAATATTTCATTTGCAGGTGCCCGGGTAACGCCGATTTCCTCCTTCCAGGCGGGGCGAGGTGTTGAATGCGGAGGGTAACAAACTCGGCATGTGAGAATTCGGAGAGAGGCGTGGGAAGGGCTTGGCGTCATTTCTGCATTTTAACTAATCTGAGTCACTGAATGTGGGAAAGAATACACCAGAACGACGCATTTATCTTCCTTCTTATAATCGGCATGGTCTTCGCTCTCCGGAGAACTCCTCATTAAGCCCCCCTGCACAGTTCTTGGCCTTCACTCAAGAGAATTCCGCATTCACCCACCCCCGCAGAGTTCTTGGCCTTCACTCTGGAGAAGTCCTCATTGAGCCCCCCTGCACAGTTCTTGGCCTTCACTCGGGAGAAGTCCTCATTAAGCCCCCCTGCACAGTTCTTGGCCTTTACTCCGGAGAAGTCCTTATTCAGCCCCCCTGCACAGTTCTTGGCCTTCACTCTGGAGAAGTCCTCATTAAGCCCCCCTGCACAGTTCTTGGCCTTCACTCTGGAGAAGTCCTCATTGAGCCCCCCTGTACAGTTCTTGGCCTTCAGTCGGGAGAAGTCCTCATTAGGCCCCCTGCACAGTTCTTGGCCTTCATTCTGGAGAAGTCCTTATTCAGCCCCCCTGCACAGTTCTTGGCCTTCACTCGGGAGAAGTCCTCATTAAGCCCCCTGCACAGTTCTTGGCCTTCACTCTGGAGAAGTCCTTATTCAGCCCCCCTGCACAGTTCTTGGCCTTCACTCTGGAGAAGTCCTTATTCAGCCCCCCTGCACAGTTCTTGGCCTTCACTCCAGAGAAGTCCTCATTAAGCCCCCCTGCACAGTTCTTGGCCTTCACTCCGGAGAAGTCTTCATTCAGCCCCCCCTGCACAGTTCTTGGCCTTCACTCCGGATAAGTCCACATTAAGCCCCCCCTGCAAAGTTATTGGCCTTCACTCCAGAGAAATCCACATTCACCCACCCCCGCACAGTTCTTGGCCTTCATTCTGGAGAAGTCCTCATTGAGCCCCCTGCACAGTTCTTGGCCTTCATTCTGGAGAAGTCCTCATTGAGCCCCCTGCACAGTTCTTGGCCTTCACTCCGGAGAAGTCCTCATTAAGCCCCCCTGCACAGTTCTTGGTCTTCACTCCGGAGAAGTCCTCATTGAGCCCCCCTGCACAGTTCTTGGCCTTCACTCCGGAGAAGTCCTCATTAAGCCCCCCTGCACAGTTCTTGGTCTTCACTCCGGAGAAGTCCTCATTGAGCCCCCCTGCACAGTTCTTGGTCTTCACTCCGGAGAAGTCCTCATTAAGCCCCCCTGCACAGTTCTTGGCCTTCACTCCGGAGAAGTCCTCATTCAGCCACCCGCACAATTCTTGGCCTTCACTCCTTCAAGGTTCAGCTTCGACTTGGACCATGGGTGTCGTTTTCAACTCTTTTTTTTTTTTCATCCATTGTTTCAGCGCTGTTGATCTCCTGTAGCCGCTTTGCAACCACTTCATGCACGGCAGCGATGGCTGGAGCAGCATTTGTCAGGGTGGGGTTTTCTGTTGGTGACAACTAGGGGTGAACCGATGTATCGTCTGAAAATGATCGCGCGAAAAGTAGGGTTATCTGCCAATAGTGGCATTTTGCATCACATTGACTTCAATGCAAAATCATGTCCCATTGACTTCAATGCAAAATTGCGTCCCATTGACTTCAGTGTAAAAAAGCCTCCTGTTGACTTCAATGCAAAATCACATCCCCATTCACTTCAATGCAAAATCGTGTCCCATTCACTTCAATACAAAATCGTGTCCTATTCACTTCAACGCAAAACGCCCCTCTATTGACTTCAATGCAAAATAATGTCCTATAAATTTCAATGAAAAATCGCATATAATGGACTTCAATGCAAAAACTCCCCCTAGTGACTCCAATGCAAAATCGCATCCCATTAACCTCAATGTAAAAACGTGTCCCATAGACTTCAATGCAAAAACGCGTCCCATTGACTTCAATGCTTCAATGCAAAATCGCGTCCCAATGACTTCAATGCAAAAATGCCTCCTAGTGACTTCACTGCAAAATCCCATCCCATTGACCTCAATGCAAAATCGTGTCCTCTTCACTTCAATGCAAAAAACACCCCCTATTGGCTTCAATGCAAAATCACATCCCATTGACTTCAATGCAAAATTGAGTCCCATTGATTTCAATGCAAAAACAAGTCCCATTCCCTGGCTAGTTTTGGCTAGGGAAGTAGCTAATCAAGCACAGCATGTACTTGATTAGCTGAAGTAGAAAGCAGGGGAGACATTACAGGTCTAATAGACCCGTGATGTCTCCATAAAGAGGGCCTGTCACCTTCCCATTCTATCACATAAGGGGCTTGTTAGCCCTATGTTATAGAGATAAAGTTAAATGAAGAAATAAAAGTGTAAAAAGAAAAATGAATTGTAATAAAATAAATAAAAATAATTTAAAAAAATGAAAAGCAATTAAATTAAATGAAGCAAAAATGTAAAAAAGGGAAATAAAAATTTTAATTAAATAAATAAAAAAACAAAAATAAATAAATAAAAGCAATTAAATTAAATGAAAAAAAATGTAAAAAAAGAAAAATAAATTGTAACAAAATAAATTAAAATAATAAAAAAAATTACAAGTACTAACCCCCATCCCCCTCCCAGTCTCCTGCTCATACACTCAAATGCAAACACGCATGTAGGGCCTGCAGGTAGTAAACAGTGATTGGGCTACACATGTGAGGAGTCTCTGCAAATTTTAGTAATAATTATTGATCACTTCTTAATTGCTAACTATTGCTAAGTATTATCCATGAAAAACTTTACGTACCATAATTTTTTGCCATTTTGCAGGCGTGCACAATTTTGAATCTTGACACGTTAGGTATCTATTTACTCGACACAACCCCAACTTATTTTATTGTACCAAAAAAATAAATAAATTGTATTACATTGTGTTTGTGTACACTAAAATGTATTATTATTTTTAATTATTTATATTTATTGTGTATTTTTTTCCCCCCTAAAAATATGCATTTGAGAAACAGTTGCACAACTAGTATGCAACAAAAAAAAATTGCAAATGCCACCATTTTATTTTCCAGGGCCTCTGCTTGTAGAAAATATATAATTTTTTGGGGTTTCTAAGTAATTTTTCTAGCAAAAAATATTGATATTTAACATTTGTAAAAAAAAAAATGTAAAAAATTGTCCCACAAGCGACGTGGTTTCAAATGGCGTCCTTGTCTTGTAGTAAAATGCGCTCGTGCAATTGGTCAAAGACAATACCCACACACAGTTCCCGGTTGTGTCTGTACATACAACCCCCCTGCTGCAGGGATAGGTGAGCTGGGAATATTTTATGATGTTTATAAAACTAAAATAATGAACACATCGCAATAGGGGAAAAAAAAAAAAGTTTACAATGTTGTTTAATTATTTCCTAATTACTAATTAGAACATGTTTGTATAATTACAATATATTAAAAACATAAATATAACATTCAGACTGTTCTGTATTCTTCTTGTTGAAACCAATAAAAATGGATTGAAAAAAAAAAGCATAAATATTACAATATCTTATTTAATTTTATTTTAATTTTTACTATCACATTACTTGCAAAAATAAAAGCTTTATATTTTCATAATCTCAGCAAGATTCGATACTTTCATTAAGTCAGCCTACTTCACCAGATAGCATCTGAAAATACTTCTTTTTTTCTTTTTTTCGTGAATCACAAGACGCGCCGAACAGAATCACAAATCTTCCGGCAGGTTAGACATATTCAGAGAATTTTTGTTTTTGGATTCCGCTGTAATCCTCACACCGGGGACTGCGACGCCCTCTCAGGCTTTTGGATTCCTTTGCCCGGCTCTGCCAGAACCTGCGGGGGGCGCCGTCCTCCTCCTCCTCCTCTGTGACAGGCGGTCAGGCAGATGGTCGCAGCTCCTGTCCTGCCGGGGGAAGCCTCTTCATCGCCAGGAGAAGAGCACCAAAGGCTGGAAAGATGTCAGGACTCGGGGCCGCCGGCTGTTCGCCCTCCACAGCTCAACAACACCATAAAATAACCGCCATTTCTCCGCACACAACGCCGGCAGAGATCTTCATTACGCCGACTACATCACCTGATGATTGGACCCTCCCTCCGACTACATCACCTGATGATTGGACGCTGCCTCCGACTACATCACCTGATGATTGGACGCTGCTTCCGACTACATCACCTGATGATTGGACGCTGCCTCCGACTACATCACCTGATGATTGGACCCTCCCTCCGACTACATCACCTGATGATTGGACCCTCCCTCTGACTACATCACCTGATGATTGGACCCTCCCTCCGACTACATCACCTGATGATTGGACGCTGCCTCCGGCTACTTCACCTGATGATTGGATGCTGCCTCCGGCTACATCACCTGATGATTGGACGCTGCCTCCGACTACATCACCTGATGATTGGACGCTGCCTCCGACTACATCACCTGATGATTGGACGCTGCTTCCGACTACATCACCTGATGATTGGACGCTGCCTCCGACTACATCACCTGATGATTGGACCCTCCCTCCGACTACATCACCTGATGATTGGACCCTCCCTCCGACTACATCACCTGATGATTGGACCCTCCCTCCGACTACATCACCTGATGATTGGACGCTGCCTCCGACTACATCACCTGATGATTGGACGCTGCTTCCGACTACATCACCTGATGATTGGACGCTGCCTCCGACTACATCACCTGATGATTGGACCCTCCCTCCGACTACATCACCTGATGATTGGACCCTCCCTCCGACTACATCACCTGATGATTGGACCCTCCCTCCGACTACATCACCTGATGATTGGACGCTGCCTCCGGCTACTTCACCTGATGATTGGATGCTGCCTCCGGCTACATCACCTGATGATTGGTCGCTGCCTCCGACTACATCACCTGATGATTGGACGCTGCCTCCGACTACATCACCTGATGATTGGACCCTCCCTCCGACTACATCACCTGATGATTGGACGCTGCCTCCGGCTACTTCACCTGATGATTGGATGCTGCATCCGGCTACATCACCTGATGATTGGACGCTGCCTCCGACTACATCACCTGATGATTGGACGCTGCTTCCGACTACATCACCTGATGATTGGACGCTGCCTCCGACTACATCACCTGATGATTGGACCCTCCCTCCGACTACATCACCTGATGATTGGACCCTCCCTCTGACTACATCACCTGATGATTGGACGCTGCCTCCGACTACATCACCTGATGATTGGACGCTGCCTCCGACTACATCACCTGATGATTGGACGCTGCCTCCGACTACATCACCTGATGATTGGACACTGCCGCCAACTACATCACCTGATGATTGGACGCTGCCTCCGGCTACATCACCTGATGATTGGACCCTCGCTCCGACTACATCACCTGATGATTGGACCCTCCCTCCGACTACATCACCTGATGATTGGACCCTCCCTCCGACTACATCACCTGATGATTGGACGCTGCCGCCAACTACATCACCTGATGATTGGATGCTGCCTCCGACTACATCACCTGATGATTGGACCCTCCCTCCGACTACATCACCTGATGATTGGACCCTCCCTCCGACTACATCACCTGATGATTGGACCCTCCCTCCGACTACATCACCTGATGATTGGACCCTCCCTCCGACTACATCACCTGATGATTGGACCCTCCCTCTGACTACATCACCTGATGATTGGACGCTGCCTCAGACTACATCACCTGATGATTGGAGGCTGCCTCCGACTACATCACCTGATGATTGGACGCTGCCTCCGACTACATCACCTGATGATTGGACCCTCCCTCCGACTACATCACCTGATGATTGGACCCTCCCTCCGACTACATCACCTGATGATTGGACGCTGCCTCCGACTACATCACCTGATGATTGGACCCTCCCTCCGACTACATAACCTGATGATTGGACGCTGCCGCCAACTACATCACCCGATGATTGGACGCTGCCTCCGGCTACTTCACCTGATGATTGGACGCTGCCTCCGACTACATCACCTGATGATTGGACGCTGCCTCCGACTACATCACTTGATGATTGGACGCTGCCTCCGACTACATCACCTGATGATTGGACGCTGCCTCCAACTACATTACCTGATGATTGGACGCTGCCTCCGACTATGTCACCTGATGATTGGACGCTGCTTCCGACTACATCACCTGATGATTGGACGCTGCCTCCGACTACATAACCTGATGATTGGACCCTCCCTCCGACTACATCACCTGATGATTGGACGCTGCCTCCGACTACATCACCTGATGATTGGACCCTCCCTCCGACTACATCACCTGATGATTGGACCCTCCCTCCGACTACATCACCTGATGATTGGACGCTGCCGCCAACTACATCACCTGATGATTGGACGCTGCCTCCGGCTACTTCACCTGATGATTGGACGCTGCTTCCGGCTACTTCACCTGTTGATTGGACGCTGCCTCCGACTACATCACCTGATGATTGGACGCTGCCTCCGACTACATCACTTGATGATTGGACGCTGCCTCCGACTACATCACCTGATGATTGGATGCTGCCTCCGACTACATCACCTGATGATTGGACGCTGCCTCCAACTACATTACCTGATGATTGGACGCTGCCTCCGACTATGTCACCTGATGATTGGACGCTGCCTCCGACTACATCACCTGATGATTGGACGCTGCCTCCAGGTACATCACCTGATGATTGGACCCTCCCTCCGACTACATCACCTGATGATTGGACGCTGCCTCCAGGTACATCACCTGATGATTGGACGCTGCCTCCGACTACATCACCTGATGATTGGACGCTGCCTCCGACTACATCACCTGATGATTGGACGCTGCCCCCGACTACATCACCTGATGATTGGACGCTGCCTCCGACTACATCACCTGATGATTGACGCTGCCTCCGACTATATCACCTGATGATTGGACCCTCCCTCCGGCTACATCACCTGATGATTGGACACTGCCTCTAGTACAAAACCTGATGATTGGACGCTGCCTCCGACTACATCACCTGATGATTGGACGCTGCCTCCGACTACATCACCTGATGATTGGACGCTGCCTCCGACTATATCACCTGATGATTGGACGCTGCCTCCGACTACATCACCTGATGATTGGACGCTGCCTCCGACTACATCACCTGATGATTGGACACTCCCTCTAGTACAAAACCTGATGATTGGACGCTGCCTCCGACTACATCACCTGATGATTGGACGCTGCCTCCGGCTACATCACCTGATGATTGGACGCTGCCTCCAGCTACATCACCTGATGATTGGATGCTGCCTCCAGGTACATCACCTGATGATTGGACGCTGCCTCCGACTACATCACCTGATGATTGGACCCTCCCTCCGGCTACATCACCTGATGATTGGACGCTGCCTCCGACTACATCACCTGATGATTGGACGCTGCCTCTAGTACAAAACCTGATGATTGGACGCTGCCTCCGGCTACATCACCTGATGATTGGACGTTGCCTCCGACTACATCACCTGATGATTGGACCCTGCCTCCGACTACATCACCTGATGATTGGACCCTCCCTCCGACTACATCACCTGATGATTGGACCCTCCCTCCGACTACATCACCTGATGATTGGACGCTGCCTCCGGCTACTTCACCTGATGATTGGATGCTGCTTCCGGCTACTTCACCTGATGATTGGACGCTGCCTCCGACTACATCACCTGATGATTGGACGCTGCCTCTAGTACAAAACCTGATGATTGGACGCGGCCTCCGACTACATCACCTGATGATTGGACGCTGCCTCCGGCTACATCACCTGATGATTGGACGCTGCCTCCGACTACATAACCTGATGATTGGACGCTGCCTCCGACTACATCACCTGATGATTGGACCCTCCCTCCGGCTACATCACCTGATGATTGGACGCTGCCTCTGACTACATCACCTGATGATTGGACACTGCCTCTAGTACAAAACCTGATGATTGGACGCTGCCTCCGACTACATCACCTGATGATTGGACGCTGCCTCCGGCTACATCACCTGATGATTGGACGCTGCCTCCGACTACATAACCTGATGATTGGACGCTGCCTCCGACTACATCACCTGATGATTGGACGCTGCCTCCGACTACATTACCTGATGATTGGACGCTGCCTCCAACTACATCACCTGATGATTGGACGCTGCCTCCGACTATATCACCTGATGATTGGACTCTGCCTCTGACTACATCACCTGATGATTGGACGCTGCCTCCAGGTACATCACCTGATGATTGGACGCTGCCTCCGACTATATCACCTGATGATTGGACCCTCCCTCTGACTACATCACCTGATGATTGGATGCTGCCTCCAGGTACATCACCTGATGATTGGACGCTGCCTCCGACTATATCACCTGATGATTGGACCCTCCCTCTGACTACATCACCTGATGATTGGATGCTGCCTCCGACTACATCACCTGATGATTGGACGCTGCCTCCGACTATATCACCTGATGATTGGACCCTCCCTCCGGCTACATCACCTGATGATTGGACACTGCCTCCGACTTTATCACCTGATGATTGGACACTGCCTCCGACTACATCACCTGATGATTGGACACTGCCTCCGACTACATCACCTGATGATTGGACGGTGCCTCCGACTACATCACCTGATGATTGGACACTGCCTCTAGTACAAAACCTGATGATTGGACACTGCCTCCGACTACATCACCTGATGATTGGACGCTGCCTCCAGCTACATCACCTGATGATTGGATGCTGCCTCCAGGTACATCACCTGATGATTGGACGCTGCCTCCGACTACATCACCTGATGATTGGACCCTCCCTCCGGCTACATCACCTGATGATTGGACGCTGCCTCCGACTACATCACCTGATGATTGGACGCTGCCTCCGACTACATCACCTGATGATTGGACGCTGCCTCTAGTACAACACCTGATGATTGGACACTGCCTCCGACTACATAACCTGATGATTGGACGCTGCCTCCGACTACATCACCTGATGATTGGACGCTGCCTCCAACTACATCACCTGATGATTGGACGCTGCCTCTAGTACAACACCTGATGATTGGACACTGCCTCCGACTACATAACCTGATGATTGGACGCTGCCTCCGACTACATCACCTGATGATTGGACCCTCCCTCCGACTACATTACCTGATGATTGGACGCTGCCTCCAACTACATCACCTGATGATTGGACGCTGCCTCCGACTATATCACCTGATGATTGGACTCTGGCTCCGACTACATCACCTGATGATTGGACGCTGCCTCCGACTACATTACCTGATGATTGGACGCTGCCTCCAGGTACATCAACTGATGATTGGACGCTGCCTCCGACTACATCACCTGAGGATTGGACCCTCCCTCCGACTACGTCACCTGATGATTGGACCCTCCCTCCAACTACATCACCTGATGATTGGACGCTGCCTCCGACTACATCACCTGATGATTGGACGCTGCCTCCGACTATATCACCTGATGATTGGACGCTGCCTCCGACTATATCACCTGATGATTGGACGCTGCCTCCGACTATATCACCTGATGATTGGACGCTGCCTCCAGGTACATCACCTGATGATTGGACGCTGCCTCCGACTACATCACCTGATGATTGGACGCTGCCTCCGACTACATCACCTGATGATTGGACGCTGCCTCCAGAAAATAACAAAAAAAAAAACCCCATTCTTTCAGAAGAAAATAGCCTAAAAGAACATTTGTTTTTGCCCAATTTGCACATGTAGATTCGATGGATCAATTATGATGCAATTTTATTTTTTTTTAAATAGACCCTCTAAATATTAAAGCTTATATGCGATTTTACAGATTGAGTTTCTGTCTGTTTCATTGTGTTAATTGATGGCCGTCACGCAGCGGCGCCGAATCCACCTTGCAGATCTTGCGATGAAAGGAATGAGAAGGTGACGAGACGCCGGCCCCTCCCTGCGCGGCTGCTGATGTCAGCATTGTAAAATCAATGCCGTATGAGAGGGGCATTGATATCGCTCGCTCCTTCGTTAATGTAATTAATGGCGATGATCCTGCAGCGCTGTGCGTATAACTCAGGGAAGCACTGACATCTCCTCCGCCCCGCCGAGCCGTTTTTTAATCGATCGGAAGGAATGCAGATTTAGTAACGAGGGAACCGCGTGGGAGACATGGACGAAGTATTGACAAGATGGAGGATGAATGGCTCAGATACGCTTCGCTGATTTCCGAGCGGCTTTATGGACTCATCGCCGTGCTTAGAAGAGTCTCTATTTTCTATGGAGGAAGAGCTGGCTTGGGGGGGGGGGGGGGGGGGTTACTTGGTGCTGGTCTTCTGGGTGATTGGCTCTGCTTATTGTCTGCCATGAAGCCTCCGTTCTACCGGCTCCTCTTCTGTGCTGAAATGGCTTACTCTGATTTCACTGCACACTGTGAGCTTCTCACATGGTGCATTATAAGCTGCCCCAAGAAAACAGGGATACCAAGGGGTAAAGGCAAAATTATTGTGATTTTTAGCTTTAATTTTTTTTTTTTTTTTTTAAGTTGCAGTCGATGTTAAATGGCTCCTGAGGTTTATGGAAGCTCCTTTAAATAATTCTTGTACCAAAAAAACAGTCCCTCGTTAATCTCTTTATTTTATTTTATTTTATTCACAGAAAGAAAAAAAACACATTATTAAAAAAATTAAAAAAAAAAAAAACCCACCAAAAAAAAAAACTAGTGACTGTGCGCAAATAACTATCAAATACATTAAAGAAGAAAAAAAAATTCAATCAATAAATCAAACCCCTCACTTAAAAAACTGAAAAAAAAATACTGTACATAAAATAAACAAATACAAAAAATGTGTTCACCTCCCCTCCCTCTCCCTGTCTCTCTCACCTTCTCCCCTCTCCTCTCTCCCCCTCCCTCTCTCCCCTTTCTCTCTCTTCCCCTCTCTCTCCTCCCCCCTCTCTCTCCCACCCCCTGTCTCTCCTTCCCCCTCCCTCCCTACCTCC